>JBBYHQ010316371.1:0-16385 GCA_038382645.1 Spergularia azorica | reverse complement strand
GAACTGCCAATCAAGGTTGGGCTGGAGAATTCTGACCAGAATTGTAGCTAACCATCAGTGAAGTTATGCTTCATATTTTTATGAGTCTACTGTAGCAAGAAACAAATCTTTGGAGTATAGTACGAAAGTACGTTAACTGACTGCATATGTGAATATATTCTCAAAACCCTGCATGGGTGCTTATGCGCTTTGAGGATTCATTGAAATTTGGGTCTTATTAGTTTTCTGTGGAGGATGTTGTTATATTGTCTATTGAGTGAGTGTGCATTCACTGAAATATTTATGGATTAAAGTACGCTAACTGACTGCACCTGTGAATATATTCTCAAAACCTTGCATGACTGCTTCTGCTCTTTGAGGATTCATTGAAATTTGGGTCTTTACAATCTTCTAAGGAGGAAGTTGTTATAATGTCATTATACATCCACTGAAGTATTTTTGGAATATAGTACGTTAACTGACTGCACCTGTGAATATATTCTCAAAACCGTGCATGGGTGCTTCTGCCCTTCTAGGGTTCATTGAAATTTGGGTCTTATTAATCTTCTGAGGAGGAAGTTGTTATATTGTCTATTCAGCGTGTATACATTCATTGAAGTATTTATAGGTTTTGGGGACACCTGATGGTATTGAGTGTGCTTCTAGCCACAACGGATCAGTTGGTGGTGCTTATACTTCTTATGTTTATCTGTACTGTTTGAGGTTAATTAATTTCTTGAAGACTGCAAGCCAGAAATAAATAGTGTTTCGTGTGATGATACTTGTGTTGAAATGAAAAAATTGTATTCTAAAATGATGCAGCAGCAACAGGACATTCTGCTCACATGAAATTTGTTCTCACCTGCTGTCATCTGCATGTACTTGCCAACGTCGTAGTGTAGTTG
The DNA here is from genome assembly GCA_038382645.1 of Spergularia azorica. Taxonomy (NCBI): domain Eukaryota; kingdom Viridiplantae; phylum Streptophyta; class Magnoliopsida; order Caryophyllales; family Caryophyllaceae; genus Spergularia; species Spergularia azorica. The sequence continues at coordinate 15,501 of JBBYHQ010316371.1, read as the reverse complement.
ATGTGTGACATCGGGTTTCCTATTATCAGCGTGAAACTTCATGTATGCTTTTGGATTTTTAGGTTTGTTGAGCAGGCTGTTTACAGTCTGATAATTGGATGTTTTGTATTTATGTGCGTGGTTGAGCCTGGGAGACGTACTTGATTTCTTTGGCATGGATGTTGTCGATTTCGTAAGTCTATTTCACTTATGTGCTAGTGTGAACCGTTTTTTTTATGTTATCTTGATCATAGAACTTTTGAATCAATGTTATGTCTGTTACAGGATGCCTATTTGGCAAACAGAGTGTCAATTTGTGTTTGTGTCTTTGTGGAATTTGAAATATGGATTGCCTTATTCTCCTTGTATGCAGTTAAGCTTCATTGTCCAATTCTGGTTGTGTGAAATATTGGGAAGGCGCAACTAGCAAATACTAGTCTTGTGTGGTGCTAATGTTCCTGTTCTATAGCAGGGCTGGAGAAAACAGATTTTTGATTTCATTGCTTGTGTTTTAGTTTCACCCGGTGACTTTTTTTTTTTTTTTTTTTTTTTTTTTTTTTAAAGGTGGTGTTGCTTAGTTATGATCTCATCCTAAGTTTTTTTTCAACTAGGACCGAACATGCGTTGTCTTATTTTAAATGCTTGATTTGGGGTTTGCACCTTTGAGGGTTAACCTAACAGTTTTTATTTTCTAAAAAACTGACGTTGTGAGCTACTTTTGGACATTTTGTGATGTGTCAACCAAGTGTATTCCTGATTTTGTAGCCCTTGTTATTTTTTTTTTTTTTACCTTTATGCAGTAAGCTCGTAACTGTGGATCATCATTTGTTGTTCTCTTGAAAATTGAAAGAGTTTGTCGGCTTAATTTTTGTTGTCTAGTTCATTTTCCTTGGATTTATTTCCATTCTTGTTTTTTTTTTCTTTTTTTTTTCTTTTTTTTTTTTTTTTTTTTTTTTGCTGTAATCCCTTTATTTCTTAACATCTGTAATCTTTTTTTAAAATATGGGAAGAGGGTTTACAGCTGTATTATGTCTTGCATCTTTATAATGGCGGGTCACTTTTGAGACTGCTTCAATAGCTGCTTCTACTGATTACACGGGTTAACCGGGTCTACTGGTCATTCACTTGTCTTTGTGGTGATTAGATGCATTTAGAATTTCAGACACTGGCTGACTTCATAATACATCAACCTTCCCAATGTTTAGTTGTTACTCATGGACAATATACCCAGTCACCTTTTTAAATGTCATTATCTGTTGAGATATCAGAAGTTTGTTATTTTCACTCAAATCTCTTTTTACGTTTCTTGTTTCTTGTAAATATCTTAGTTTCTTTCCTTATCTAGTGTCTGTTGCTCCAATTGTTTATTTACTTCCTAAGTGTTGTCGAGATTCAGCTTTTCGGTGTGATGTTCAATCCTTTCTGTTTAAAATCTGGATTTCTAGACCATGCAAACTTTTTTCGCTCATCTGTTTCTTTTGCTTGGCTAGTGATTTTGTCTGAACTCATTATATCCTGTTTCCATGGCTAAAGAATTGCATTCCTAAAGATACTTTGAGCTTCCCCTTGGGAAGTATTTGCCTTGCAACTTTCCTATTTTGTTCCTTAACCTGGGCTTTGTTCTAGCCTTGTTGTATTATAATCATATTTGTCTCTCCACATTTTGTTATGCATAGATGGTTTTTCCCAACATATTTTATTTTGTTTATCTGAATATGTTCTGTAATCCTGTTTGTAAGTTTCTTTTCTTCTGCTTAAGTTCATTCATTTGCCTTTTCTTCTGCTAAGTTCATCCTTTAGGCTTTTCTTCTGCTTAAGTTCATCCTTTTGCCATTTTTTCTGCTTATTACAGATCATCTTGAGAACAGTCAAACTCAGATATTATCTTATTTTATTTAAAAAGCCTAGTTTTTATCTTTCTTTATAATAGGTTTGATTATGCAAAGTAACTTATGATACTTTAAAGCAAGAAAGTGGCTAATTTGCCCATATCGTCTCAACCTAAAAATATATCTAGAAGACTGCAACCTACAACTCCTACGACGGTGTTCTGGCTTCATTTGTGTTTATACAATATAAAGAATTATATTACTAATTTTCTCATATTCAAGTTGTATTTTTCACCTCAAGAGATGGAAGTATCAGTTTTATGAGCGGGGTAGATTATTGAGTCAAAGTCATATATGTGTATTGCTTTATTGTGGCTTTTGAAGATGAAACCTATTAATTAGGATGATAGTTTAGAAGAAAATTAAGCAACTAGTTGGTTCATAAATTCATTATTTTGTTTGCAGTATTTGATGAATGACTGTATTAAAATCTAAGAAAACGGAGCTTTGATCGCTGCATTGGAATGTTGTGTTATGTTGGGCTTTTTTTAATCCAAATAAAACTGAAACAGTATGACGCTTACTCCAACTCCCCCTTATCTCACCAAGGCGGGAGTCTTAGAGGCACTAGGGTAATGTTGTTGTTTATGATACTTACTCTGGTCTGCTATTTTATAGTTTGAGATACTAGAAATGATTAAAAAGCTTAATGTATTTGTTTCCAGCACAGGTGGACTTCATAATTTTAACTACCAGGTGTTGTTTTTGCAGGTTTTGCTGATATTTATGAGCAGTTCCATCTGTTTGGCTCTTATAACACACATGGATTTGATACATTCCTCTTGGCGGTTAATTTTGTGGCTATATTGGAGGTAACAACTTATATAGAAGTTTCATAGATTAATTCCTGCTAACCTGATCCCTTAGAACCAGACTGAGCATAAAGATAGCTATGAAGTTAGCTCTTATAAGTGTGCATCAGTTGCTCACTGTATATATTGCGACTAATTATAGTGCACAGATTCCTTGGTTCATTTTGTACATATTTCCATTGTTGACATGTCAGGAAGAATTCCTTGTCTGAGGCCACTGGCGCTGTTTACATAGTTCATTTTTTCCAGTTTTTGTCTTCCATTGTTATTAACAAGTTATGAAATTCTGAGTTACTCTTCAGTATAAGTTACCCTTTGCTCATGGCTGTCAGTCCTCTTTTCAAACATGTTTGTGTGGGGAACAGAATATTTTCTGTGATTTAGATATCTGTAGACTGTAGGATTTACTGATATCTAATCAAAGAGTTTACTGAGAATGGAAATCATCACATGTTACAAGAACCATATAGGCGAATCAATTGCTTTACTGTCTCTCCCCTGTTTGCAACGGGTCTGGAAAAGTGTCTTTTTGGGAAGGAATTCCTGAAGGCTTGATACATTGTCGGAATATTTTAGTCAGTTGGATACAAGAACATGCTTGTTGATTGAGGAAAGAACCTTTGTTTCTGTGTTAAACTTTATATCCTTTCTCATAGGATTTAATAGAAATTGAGGCGTTTCAGTTCTTTTGTTGGGAATGTGGAGTTGTTAATCGAAAAGTGAAAGTGAAGGCCTTAAAGTGCGTACACTGTTTTGTGCATTTGTTATCATGAGAAGTAAAGGTGGATCTGTGTGTCTCGTTTCAATATAGAAATGGGCATGGTGGTGGTGAGAGTGGGATAATTGTGGCGCTTGAATGTTGGACTTAGATACAAGTGACGAAATATCATGTGAGACTTTGGGCGCTGCGGTTCACTCAAGCTTTTTTGCTGTAACACGGTTACTGCTTAGGACTCATCTTTGGCAGAATTATTGGACTCCGTGGCTGTACCAGTGTGATAAGGGGACCATCGATTGATGGCTTTTCATGTTTTGCCGTTATCCATCTGTAAGTAACTACTGTTAGTCTCTAACCTATTTCTTACTTTTGTGACATTTTCTGAGTCTAACCTTTGGTATCTCTGTTCTTCTATATTATTGATTGATACAGAAATTTTGTTCAACAAATTTAGAAATGTTCTCTTAAACTCTTAATAGGGTTGCAACATACATTTCACATTTTCACCCTTACTACACTCTGCGCACATAGCTATATGGAGCTATCGCAGCGAGATTAGTTTTCCGTAGCTGCAACTTTAGTCCTCGCACCCTTTCAGACCTGCTTTCACCTTTTGGGTCACAAGTTGGCTACCTGAGCTGCTTTTCTTCATCTGTGTTCTGACTTAGTTTTGGGACTTCCCTGCATCAATTTTTGTGAAGCTTTTGTGCCTTGGTATTTTTACTGGGCCAAAAAAAAAAAACGCAATAACAATAGCTTTTCTACACTTCAGTTCCACCTGTCCATTGTGATGTATTGTTCAGTAGTATTTGTGTACTGCTAGCTTTTGTTTCTTCGAACTATTAATACTCCGTAATTATATTACGTGGCTGCAAAAGAACCCCTCGACGTGAAGTTGGAATTTTCGATCATTTTCTTGCTATAATTTGAGATTGTGAAATGTTGTCGTACTTTTGTTCTTGTGAACTGCATGATTTCAAAACTTCGTGATGTATTTCGTGAGCAATGTCACCGAACTTTTCGGCATGGATAGAAGCACAGTGCATAGTGCGAGGTGTGGTTTTTGGTTTTGCATCTCACATGTAAGCATGTAACGTAGTGTAAGCGTAGACACAACTTATTTAGGCATACTGCGACTGCGTAAGGCATGCTCATCTTCTAGAGACTGGTACCTTTTAACATTTGAGGATTTGGGACGTGGTATACATACGGTCCGAAAGAAGTACCGACAGTTGTGAGTTTCGAGTTTGCGACATACTGGTCCTTAGAGAGGGTGGCTCTATGCCGATTCTCGAGCATTAACAAAAAATTGGTCTTGAAAATGATATGTTGTCGAGTAACAAAAGCAATCCTATGGTTAGGAGTCAGATGACATGGGGCATCTTGTCTAACACGAACTTGTGCTGAAGCTGCAGCTCTCCGTTGTAGACATCTGGCAATGAAAAACAAAGGAAACCGGCAGCATACGAGACTGGTTTTTAACGTGTGGTGGTTACAGTTACAGACCCAGAAGCGTAGCTTGCAGGACTGAAAACTAGAAATTTAATTGGAGTGGTTTTTGATGTTTGTTTATGGAATTTAGGTGACGCAGACATAGCTAAGTAGCTGACTACCGGCCCGTATACCATGGTCCCGGGACTAGGTAGTCCCGGTGACACGTCACCGCCACGTCACCTTGACGTCACCGGTTTATTTAAAAAAACCGGTTTATATTTAAAATAAACCGATAAAAAAAAAAACTCACGGCTTTTCACCTTCCTCTCGCGCAAGCACTCCACCGCCCCAGCCGCTGGCATTAGCCACTAGAACCTCCGTCGCCGCCGACGGCATTAGAGGCATATCAAGCCAACGACTTCACCTCGACCACCCATTTCCTTCGCCTATGAAGCCTTTTCTCGCATTCAACGCTCTCCTATTTCACTCACTTCCCCCGCCCATCTTATAGCCACCCACACTAGACCTGGCCAGTTGGGGGGTGGTGCATGCACGGTGTTGAGAGGCGGGAGTGGGGGTGGTGGCCGTGTGGTGTGGAGATGATGGAGATATATAGGAGAGAGAAGTGGGAAGGAAAAAGGAAGGGTAAAATTGAGGAGGCGAGAGAAACGTGATGTAACGGGTGCTGGGAAAGTGGGAAGTGGGAATGGCCTTTTTATTATTATTATTATTATTATTATTATTATTATTATTATTTAATTTTTTCAGTTTTTGGTCAAATTATTTATGAGACTTGGGTTGTACTATTTATGTCACGCTAATATACACAATTGTCATAATTATTACAATAAAGTACATAACTGTTACGCTAAAGTACATTATTATTGAAACAATAAATTACATAATTGTAATGCTAAAGTACATAATTGATAAGCTAAAGTACGTAACTAATTCACTAAAAGTACATAATTTAGACGTTAAGGTACATTACACACTTACGTTATTTTATGATAAACTGCTAAAATTCATAATTTAGATGCTAAAGTACATTATTTACACGCTAAATTACGTTATTTTTAAGCTAAAGTACATAATGTAAACATTAAAGTACATTATTTATACGCTAAAGTACATAACTTATATACTAAAGTACATAATTTAGACGTTAAAGTACATTATTTATACGCTAAAGTACGTAATTAATATGCTAAAGTACGTAATTAATACGCTAAAATACATAATGTAAACGTTAAACTACATTATTTGCAAGCTAAATTACATAACTTATATATTAAAGTACATAATTTTGAGCGATTCTCTTTACCTTGGTACAAAGTCCCAAACCCATTGTCTATTAAATTTTTTTGCATAATACCATCTTTATTGGGGGTCTCAAATGAGTCTCAATGATGATAAAATGATTCTCAAAATGAGAGACCCCCATTGTAGAGTCTCACAAATTGAGACGGTCTCTGAAAATAGAGACCGTCTCAAAAGTCTCAAGAGACGATTACGTGGGGTCCACTAGTGATAACAATTAATTTTAATACTATTTTGGCCCTAATTAAAAATTAGTAAAATAAAATTTTGAGACTCAAAATATAAGTCTCACTATTGAAATAGTTTCAAATTGAGTCTCATTCTCCATTTAATATCAGCATGACGTAAATGTAACATCATATCAGTATTTAAGACCCAAAGTGAGTCTCTATAACAATGTTGGTCATATTATCACATAGTTGACTATTGTCACAAATTAAAGTTGGCTTCCATACATTATACATGTCACTTTCTAGTAAAAAGTAAAAACTTATTCATTTTCTCTTCTCTCTTTTATCTCTCTCGATCATCCTGACTCCTGAGTTGCTCTTATGAGTCTTGTCCTCTTGTTTTCAATATTTCATGCCCAATTTAAATCTCTGATCTCTGTCATTTTCTCTTTCTTATTTATTTCTTCTGAAAACCCATAAATCTCATCTCACTCTGATCTTGCTCAATTTAATTTCTTATTCGGAAAGCGGGTGCAGATGAAGATAAAGAACCAAGGAACACTAGAAGATCTGGAAACCAGAGCGCGGTGCTCCGATCGGCGGGCATAATTGCACTTCTATAAACATATTGACTGCAGCAACACAAAGAGAGTCCACCAGCCTAGTCAAGGCAGCTTTTGCTCTTCGACTAGCAATTGGTTTAGGCAAACTATCAAAAATCGGGTTTGCCAAGGCAGCCTGTAAATCAGGCTTCAGTCACCAAATGGGGGCTGACCAGATAGATACACCATCATTCGTGTCTTGATTCCGTAGACTCGGTGTGCTGAAGGAGTTTTTCACTCCCAAAGCGGTTTCCCCACTAGTGAATGTGAAGCCAACTCCACAAATTGTTTCTGCTTCAGAAGCAAGATTGGTACTGAGAGCCAAGCCGTTTCCTGTGATTGCAGAAAACCAATTACGAGTCTTATCTTCTTCTTTCAAGAATTTCTGTGGAGTACAAGTGTAGACCACCTCTGCTTTCTGATGCTGCATGTTCATTTTATCATCCACTCTACTATTTCCATTGTGAAACTGAGCTTAAGTGAGCAACAACAATGGTGGAATAACCGCCATTGAGGAGTGAACTACAAGCTAAGTGTTTGCAGGGAAAATGTATGTAAAACTCAGAAACGAAATAGAAATAGTTTGTATTGATTAAGTTAACAAATGAATTTACAGAATGATCTATATATATACAAGTAGTGATCCTCACTGTAACAAGCTACACCCTCTCCTATTCTCTAACGGCCTTGTAACTGATTCCCGACAAGTTGTAACAACCTTCCAGCTCAGCTGTAACAAACTTCCAGCTCAGCACCTTTACCTAATTGATCAAGTAAGCGTGGAGCATACGTCTGATGGAAGCTCTGAGATGGCATTATAGAACAGAAAGCAGTGAGCTCAGATCACTGGTTCACATCCCCCCCTCAAGGTGGAGCCTCGGTGAAGATACTGAACAAGAGGCCCAACTTGGAACTCAAACTGAAATGCTGAACTGACCTAATGGTTTAGTCAGTATATCAGCAAGTTGCAGAGAGGATTGGACATGCTGTGTAGAAATCAGCCCTTCTTGTTGCTTTTCTCTAATATAGTGGCAGTCGATATTTAGATGCTTTGTTCTTTCATGAAAGACCGGATTCTCAGCAATATGTTGAGCAGCTTTATTATCACAGTAGAGTGTGACAGGTAGAGGAATATTGATCTTAAAATCCAGCAATAAATTCTGCAACCAAACAATCTCCCCAGCAGTATAGGACATAGCCCTGTACTTTGAAACAGTTTTCTGTTTCTTAGTTTTCCATGAAATTAATGCTCCTCCCAGAAATGTACACTGTCCTGTCAGAGACTTGCAGCTGAATTTGCAGGCCCGCCAATCAGCATCACAAAAAGATGTCAACTTAAGATCTGATTGAGCAGGGTAATAGAGTGCAGCATCAATGGTGCCCTTCAAGTACTTCACCACATGTAGGGCAGCTTGGAAATGTGGTTGTCGAGGGCTGCTCATAAACTGACTTAAATGCTGAACAGCATAAGATAAGTCAGGTCTTGTAAGATTTAGGTACAAAAGTCTGCCAATTAATCTTCTGTACACCTCAGGTTCTAACATTTCACCTTCATCTTTAGTTAAATGCAGTACCTTTGGTAATGGGAATGCTGCAGCATTACAGGATTCCATCCCTATATCCTTGAGGATATCTATCACATATTTCCTCTGATTCAGGAACAGGCCTTCATCAGTCCTGGTGATTTCAAGCCATAAAAAATGTTTGATCAAACCCAGATCCTTAATAGTGAAGGCTGAGTGCAATACAAACTTCAGATGAGCTGTGTAGAGTAAGTCATTGCCTGTAATCTGCAAGTCATTCACATATACCAATACCACTGTGAATGAATTCTCAATATCCCTTGTAAATAATGAGTAATCATGCTTTGATTGAGCAAAACCCTGTGACAGTAACAATTTTGTAACCTCAACATTCCACTGCTTCGAAGCTTGCCTTAAACCATATAAGGATCTTCTTAGTCTGCAGACTTCACCTGGTTGAGCTTTAAAATAACCTTGAGGAGGAGTCATGTAAACTTCTTCATCAAGATATCCATGCAAGAAAGCATTGTTGATATCTAGTTGATGAATTTTCCATGATCTAGCTGCTGCTGTAGCTAATAACACCCTGATAGTAGTAAATTTTGCTACTGGAGAGGTGTGTTTAAAATCTGTGCCTTCAATCTGACTGTAGCCCTTTGCCCCCAGTCGTGCCTTGTACCTTTCAACTGTTCCATCAGATTTAAACTTTACCTTGTAGACCCATTTAGATCCAATAGCCTTGAATCCTTGTGGTAGTGAAGTAAGCTCCCAAGTGTTATTAAGTTCCAAAGCCTCAATCTCTTTGTTCATGGCAGCAACCCAATGTTCATTAACCTGTGCCTGATGATATGTTGATGGTTCATGAACAGATAAAACCTTATTCAAGGAAATTTCTGAATCAGAAGGTCTGATGGTCGGAGCAGCTTCAGAAAAAGAGCAAGCCTCCAATGAAGTATGACTGACAGTAACATGAATGTTACTGGGAAGAATAGGACAAATAAAATCCTTGAATTTCTCTGGAATTTTCTTTTGTCTGATAGATTGTCTGATGGGATTACTTGGAGCAGACATTACAGATGTGACATCTTCTGAGGCTGTAGGGGGATCAGTCTGAAGATTCCACAGCAATATCTTAATGATCAGTCTTAGGTACATGTAAATGCTGAACTTCTGGTACAGGTGATGATTGATCTCCCATTGAATCTAAACGGAACTCAGTAGATGATATTGTATCATCATCCTCAGTAGTTATGACAGGGGCAGGAAAAAGAGATACAGTATTTCTGGAAGTATCTGGAACATTAACTTTGTAGGGGAAGACATTTTCCTGAAAAATGACATCCCTACTAATGATGACCTTATGTGCCTCCATATCATATAACTTGTATGCTTTTTGGCCATAGGGATATCCAATAAAGACACATTTCCTAGCCTTGGGATCAAACTTGTCTCTGAAATGCTTAGGTATCAATGCATATGCCATACATCCAAATACTCTCAACTCATCATAAGTGGATGGTTGTCCCAACAAAATCTCAGCTGGAGTCTTCCAATTAAGAATCTGAGTAGGAAGTTTATTGATTATGTGGGTGGCAGCTAACAGGCAATCACCCCAAAACCTTTTAGGAAGACCAGCATGAATTAACATTGATCTAGCAGTCTCCACCAGGTGTCTATGTTTGCGTTCGACCCTCCCATTCTGCTGTGGCACCCCAGGTGCACTTTTCTAATGAATTATTCCCAATTTCTGAAAAAGAGAGGAACATTGCTCTTGCAAGATCTCTGTACTATTATCAGATCTGATAAGTTTGACCAATCCTCCATACTGAGTTTTGACATGATTTAAAAAACCCTCAACAGTAGTAAATACTGCAGTTTTCTCTTTTAAAAGGAATGTCCAGGTAACTCTGGAGGGATCATCAACAATGGTAAAAAAATAACTAGCACTAGTGATAGAATGAATCTTATATTTTCCCCACAAATCCATATGAAGAAGTTCAAAACACTGAGAAGCTCGAGATATACTTCTAGGAAAAGGCAACTGATGAATTTTGGCCAAAATACATGTAGCACAGTCATAAGGCTGCAAATCAAGTTGTTTTATTTCAGAAATATGCTGCATTTTTGCTTACAGAAGTATGTCCTAATCGAGCATGAAGAAGCTTAGATTTGCTTTTCCTAGAGCAAATGCTGCAATTATTACAGGATTTTAAACTACCAATAGCATTACAAGAAGTGTAAGAGGCTAAAGAAGGTCTAAGCTTGTAGAGACCTCCTTCTCTGTCACCAGTTGCAACAACTCTCTTAGTGACAGGGTCCTGTAATATGCAATTTCCATCAGTAAATTGTACCCCATATCCTTTGGTAGATAATAATTTGCTGACAGATAAGAGATTATGCTTGAACTCAGGTATATAGAAGACATCAGTAAGAGTTATATCAGGAGTAACAACAATATCACCCATAAATCTCACAGGTTGAGAAGAACCATCAGGCATACCAACCAAAACAGGTTTAGACAACTGCTTAACATTACTGAATGAAGCAAATGAAGGTGACATGTGATCTGTGGCACCATAATCAATGATCCAAGCAGATGCAGGAATAGTTTGCACAGAAGTGACATTAGAGGCAAGTATTTTACCTGCAAAGTTGAAAATTGATGCAGGTGTATCCATATGTCCTGTCTGCTGCTGCTGTGCCATCTTCATCATTTCCTGGCATAATGCTGTGACCAGTTGAGGATCAATCTTATTCCCTGATGAAGAAATTCTTGTATCCTGATACTGATGCTCACAAGAATTATCTGCTCCAGAATCCACTACATTAGCTGAATAGCGTTTCACAGGTGGCTTGGGATTTGCCTTATTGGAGTAGATCTGATTCTTCAGTTGAGGATACAACTTGAAGCATTTGTCCTTACTGTGGCCACGCCTGTTGCAGTGTTCACAAAAGATAACAGGTCTTTGATTTTCAGGCTCTGGCCTTGATCTTTTGGCATCTCTGTTCCAGACATTCCAGGAATTCTGGTTGTTGACAGTGTTGAATGCCGATGCCTCAGCAGGTGTGGAATTGCTGTCTGTAATGTTCTTCTGACTCTCAATTCACAAAACCATCGAATACACCTTGTTAGCAGGAGGAAAGGGTTCCATAGACAAGACATTAGTCCTGAGATGCTCATATCTGTCATTCAATCCCATCAAGAATGCCAGTGATTTCTCCCTGATTGCTGTATCAACAACCTGTTTCAGCATATTGCAGCTACAATTGTCCAGAGCACCACACACACAATTCGTAAATCCCTCCAGATCATCGATGTCATCCCATTTGTGCTTCAGACGATTATAATACTCAATGACAGGCTGATTTTCCTGAGCAATGTTCCTGAGTTCTTTCTTCAGCTGATACAGCATTGGTCCATTTGTCTGACCATACTGTTCTTTCAGATCATTCCACAGCAACTCAGCTGATCTGACATTCATATATCCATCTTTAATCAACTCTGGCAGAGAGTTCAGAATCCAGCGTTTCACCACGCTGGCAGCTCGATTCCATTGACCTTGCCTTGAGCCTGCAACAATTGGTTTTGGCACTGATCCATCCAGGAAACCTTGTTTATTCTTTGCAGAAAGAGCCATCAGAAAGAGATTGATGATCTAAACACCAGGATAATCCGAGTTGGACACGAACAGTGGATCATCATACTGATTCACTGAATTGTTATGAACAGCGTCTGAATTAACTGAGTCGGCCATATTACCAGTTGAAAGTTTGAAAGATTGAGTAAAGAAGAAGTTCTCAAAGCAGAAAACAAACAAACTTCTCAGACAAGATACTGAGATTTGACAGGAATTTTCTAGGAGAAAATTTCTGATGGCAGCACAAAGAAGCTGAGACAAATGCGAAAGAAAACTGAGGACAAACAAACTCGCGAAATCGAATAATTTCAGCGAATTTTCAGAAGAAATCAGATATGATTTCAAAAAAAAATTGAGGAATTATAATTCTGTGAGAGATTACGAGTAGAATGAGATAAGAATTGAGGAAATTGGACAGAAATTTGGCTCGATACCATGTAAAACTGAGCTTAGGTGAGCAACAACAATGGTGGAATAACCGCCATTGATGAGTGAACTACAAGCTAAGTGTTTGCAGGGAAAATTTATGTAAAACTAAGAGACGAAATAGAAATAGTTTGTATTGATTAAGTTAACAAATGAATTTACAGAATGATCTATATATATATACAAGTAGTGATCCTCACTGTATAACTGATACATGGGAGCTATGGGTCAAATCTAATAATGAAAGTTGAAGGCCATCACGTCAACTTCCAGGCTCAATATCTTTTGAAATAATCAGTATTTCGAGGATTCTAGACTAATTCATATACTTTATTTTCTATTTTAATTCCGAGGCGTTACAAACTCAAAAACACATAAAAATTAGAGTAAGTTTTACATCAGTAACAAGCTACACCCTCTCCTATTCTATAACCGCCTTGTAACTGATTCTTATCAAGTTGTAACAAACTTCCAGCTCAGCACCTTCAAGGTGGCTCCTAATTGATCAAGTAAGCGTGGAGCATACGTCTGATGGAAGCTCTGAGATGGCATTATAGAACAGAAAGCGGTGAGCTCAGATCACTGGTTCACATCCATTATCCACACCATTTGACACATTATGTTCCCTTGTCTTAAAACCATCAGATGTGCTTGTAAAAAATTGGTGCTGACTGAGAGGGTTTATCAGTGAGGATGGGGTTGAGAATATTTCATCTTCATGGTAACTGGTAAAGACTTCGCCATAGACCGTCATTTCACTGTCTTGAGAAGGGTCTCTGTTTGGGCCTAAATTTCGGGTTTACTCCGACAAGGACAAATTGACAGATACATAGTCACATCGACTAAGGATCAAGTCAAGTCATCGAGTAGATACACATCTTGGACGCCTATATATGGATTTAATCATACAAAGTGATTAGACAAACAGTTAGTCTCACATAATATTCGAGCAGACATTCAATTTGACAGTCCATCGAGGAGCCAGACAGTCCATCGAGGAGCCATACAATCCATCAAGGAGCCAGCCAGCCCATCGAGGAGCCAGCCAGCCCATCGAGGAGCCATACATATCAAATATCGACATATCGAGGTCAATCATCAACCTGTCGAGGTCAACCATCAACTTGTCGAGGTCAACCATCGACCTGTCGAGGTCAACCATCAACCTGTCGAGGTCAACCATCAACTTGTCGAGTATCCTGTCAGGAAGATCGTCACACGTCGATGGCAACTACAGATGCGGAATAAGTCAAAGTATGAACTATGTTCTCCTAAATATGCTCAGCAAATTCAGTTACAAGTGTTAGTGAGGCTGCATGATCTCTATCAAATTAGCAAGGGGTTGACTCTTTAACCATGTCTATGATAATGAATAGAAGAAGTCAACAACAACCTCCTATTTTCTCTCCAACAACATCCTATTTTCTCTCCAACAACCAAGACCACGTATTGAGCTGCCAAGAGTTAGTTGTGGACTTATTCAGCAAGGAAAGTATCTCCAAGGAAGACGAAGTCAAAGTCAAGAACCACTTCCTTGATTATAGGGACTGTTCACTGTGATTCAGTCAACCTTCTCCTGGATAGCAGCTATTTTATAGGGAATAGTGGTTGAAGTTGGACCTAGCAACGTGGGAAGTTAGAGCAACTTGAGGAGAACTTCCACAACAGTATTTATGCACTCCAAAGCCCTAGAAGAAGAAAAATACGTGCTCTTATAAACCCTAGGCACTACTTCCACCATTTCTTTGACACTTTCTACACATAAAACCCTTCATTCTCATCACAAATTCACCATATATAAACCCTCATCATTAATCCAACACATGACCACTTCCACGTCCATCACCACTCTACAACATAATCACTAATATCATTTCTCTAAACCTAAATACGTATCTTCTCATTCCTCTCAACGCCATAGCCACTACCATAATTCATATATCACCGTTACATCAACATAATCTCCACCATTAAGTCCTTAGCCATTCTTGAACCCAAATACATTTATCAACCCATTATCTCATTGTTATTGCATTATCTCTTCTTAGATTATAAATCATTGTATATGTACTCATCAATTGTATCATTCAACACGGAGAAACACTACCACAAGATCTACTAAAAGCACTTGGCGGGCTAACAAGATCCCCCCTGTGGTTTTTTCCCTTATTCATAGGGTTTTCCATGTACAAAAAATCCTTTGTCTCCCTATCTTTTATCTTCTTGCATTTACTAGTGTTTTAATATTTTATATTTGTGTTTAGTACATTTAGATTTTACCCGATAGACAGTGCTGGTCAGTCTGATCCTTAATCCTCGACCTCGATCCCCCTTGACCTCGATCCTTGATGCTCGATAGAACCTGTCTGATTGATTCTACTTGTCTGATTGATTCTAGCTGTCTGTCCGACAGTACTCATCTGATATAGTCTACTTGCCTATCGGACGGGATCAACCTTGTAAAGTTCGCCCGTCTACTTGATAAAGTTTGTCCACTTACTTGATAGAGTCTATCCGCGTATCCATCATACAGAAAATTTATCTAGGACGAGTAGTAGCAAGTTGACTAGTTGACCCTCAATCTAAGTGTATTCGATGCGTGTAGTTTTTTACCAAAATAATTTGGCGCCCACCGTTGGGCAACTAGTTAGTCAAGCCTACTAAATGTTCTCTCTTATACTTCTCAACCAAATTTCATTTCTAAGATGTCAGGTGTCGTTGGAAATCAAGGGCCATCCGAGATCTATCAACTTAATAAAGTTGTGCTACTTGAAGGACTTGCATTGGCAAATCATCAACTTGAAGAACAAATGGCAGAAAACAAGAGGCTACAAGAATCCCTCGACATCTTGAAGCTACAACTTGAATCAATCAGACCGAACCTAAATTGTCAACTTGACAAGGACGGCCGTTAAGTTGGAGCTAATCAACGTGTTCAATCAGATTTGTCTATCCAACTCGATACACTACAATGTAAGTCCATCATTTCT
>JBBYHQ010316350.1:0-16387 GCA_038382645.1 Spergularia azorica | reverse complement strand
TCAGGGTTGGGAGGGATACGGGGGACATCAGTTTTTCCCCCCCCCCCCCCCCCCCCCGCGCCGCTCTCTATCCCTCCAAACTTTGTATCCAAACAAACTCTTGATTGGTTAACAATAGACATTGTAGTTCTGATGTTTTGATCACTATAATTAACATCAAATACATTTAATTTATGCGATAAATATCAAACCTTTCAATCAATGATGTGGTGGATGCCCATGTATCATTCCACCACATATTGAAACCAACTTTATAAATATACATACGTGATATGATGAAATGTAATGTAATATAGGATATCCTGAAAAGTCAACTATGAAAACCAACTCTTGTACATGGACTAACAAGATCAATTTCTAATACATGCATACATCCACTTCTCAACCTAACAGACGCACTTAGAACAAAACCTGACAAAGAACTGTAAAAAGATCACAAGAACAAACCTGGGACCCCATGGTACTATAGGCTGTTTATCAGCAAACTTAATATCCTTTGAAACCTGTGATTCAGCAAGTACCCCACAGAGTTATTATAACGCATGATGTCTAACCTAGAAGATCATAATGTAAAGGCTCAGAATGAATGACAACGCAATCAAATGCAAATATCTAAACTTCATCAAGGAACAAATGGTAAGATCACTATGCCTGGTTAATGTAGTTAATCAAACTATGTCATGTACTGTAACAAGTAACTGACTAGTCATCTCATCACCCGGAGGGTCATATGGTAAAAAGATGAAAACAAAGCAGTGTTTCACGGATACGTCCAAAGGAAGATACAAGAAAATTCACAGTTATAAATCAAACATCAAGAGAAATCGAAACTGAGGTATAGGCCATCAAGAAATGTCCGAAAGATATACCTTAAACTGGCCAAATGTCTCGCCTTTTTTCCGCTTTGTAAGTTGTTCCATCATGATCTTGTCATAGGCCCTTTCTAACTGAAGATCAAAAAGTTTATCAGGCACGTCTTCAAATACTCAACAAGCATTATCCTCAACAATAGTGATGAAAAGTGAAAAAGACAACAAACTCGACGAACATATAGCCAATCTCCTGAGTAGATCAAGCTATGGGCTTCAAGTAAAATGCATGCTTACCAAGCCAGCAGTTGCTTCATCTCCTCTTCTTTCGGCATCCTTGCGTCTTTTGGTATATGCTGCCTTAATCATGTCAAATCCCTCAATAGGGTTCACTCCTAGCACCTTTTAGAGATAAACACAAAACCAAATTACATACTCCGTAAAAACAAGTAATGAGCAAAATAACACCAGAATCATACAGCTTAACTACATTCTGCATCAAAAACAAAATAAACCGAACTTTCAAAAATCTAGTTCAAAAATGTCAAGGCACTGTAAAGCGACGTACCATGATCAAAACTTAAAGAGGTTCCAAAATTCACCATTATTTTCTCAATTTCAGCCATTACAAACAAATTAATCATGATCAAGACTTACGAATCACAACTCATATTACTCCCTCCTTTCCCGATAAAAGACCAAACGTGACCTTAATCGAACCATTACATTCCCCAAATACACAACAACCACCGATACGTTCATATTATATCTAACTCACCTTCTCTAGTGAGCTTCATCACTAATACCTCGCAATCCCTGCTGTCGTACATCAAATTGCTAAGTGTGAAATTATTCGGTATAAAAACCGCCAATTGCAGCTTTACTACGACAATTCTCTCATGGTATGATTCAACAAGTCGATAAAAATGAAGCATTGATCAAAGTTCTTCGACCGAACATAACCTGAACAACTACGACATTTCCCAATCAAAACGAAAAAACGTTACCTCGTAAGGATTAAAATCAGCATTAGAGCTGCCAGCAGCCGAAGCAGCGGCACAAACCAACCTTCTTACAGAATCTCGCGGAGCCAATTTAATCGTATACAACCTATATTGAATCAAAAATCAAAGAATAAACACAAAAATTACAGTAAATACTAGTAGTATGTAATTGCAGTTACTCGATTACAGTAAAATTGAGTAATAATTACAGTAAAAAAGGGGGGGGGGCGGGGGGATTATTACCTGGGAGAAGAAGAAAAAGAGGAAGGGCGGAGGAAGGAGAGGAGAGAGAAAGTGGGAGGGTGGGAATTTCGAGGAGGAGAGGGTAAAGAAGGGGAGTAAGAGTAAGATAAGGTGTGCGAAGTTGTTAACGCCATTGTTGTTTACAGAAAGAGGAGAGAGAAAATTAGAGGGGGTTTTTTCGAGATTTTTTGGTTAGGGTTTTTGATGGAAGTTCAGTTGAGTGTTGGAGAAGAATGAAGATGATGAAGATTGATGAGAAAGAAAATTCAGTCTGGTGTTTACAAGGGTTATATATAAAAAAAGAGGAGATGTAACAATGAGGTGTTCGCGTGGCCTAATGGATAAGGCGCTCGCCTCCGGAGCGGGAGATTGTGGGTTCGAGTCCCACCGTGAACGTGAACTAATTTTTGTTACTTTCAATTTTATAATGGACATTGTTTTTTTGTTGACTTTTAAAAAATACACATTGTTTGATCATGCACATCATGCAAAAATTACGGTCAATACAGTAAAACAAAAGAGGGAGAAGTTTTTGGGTAGGAGGTTAGAATGGATTATGGCGGGGAATTTACATATAAGTTGGAGGGTCGCCAAACCCAAGAAAATAACGGGAGTTTTTTTCCCAAGAAAATTAATTTCATCAACAAATGACTCTCCACACATATAAAAGTTTCTTAAATTTAAAATTTTAAGTGTTCGATATACAATTGTAAACCACCCCCCCCCCTAAATTTTCAAGATATACAATTGTAAACCCACCCACCCCCCTTAAATTTTCAAGATACGCCACTCTTGATAATAAACTCATTATGGTTGGGACTTGGGGTTTCCAAGTGTGTTCACAACTTATTATCCAACATCGGTAGAAACAAGTATGGAGATTGGTTTATAAACTAGTGCAATAATCTTCCTATCACCAATTGATTTTATGATGGAACCTTATTAGACTTGTGGCATATCTTGCTCCCACGAGCCTATTGCATTTGTCCCAACAACCATGTGTGTTGCGTTGTATTGATGTACTAGCGTGCTCACCATTCATGGTGCGAAGGGGCACTAGGCTAGAGTTGCATCAGGTCACACATGGTGTGAAGGAGCACTAGCCGAGGGGGACTGTAATGATTGTACTCTAGAGTATTGGCTGACTATTCGTGGTGCGAAGAGGCATCGATCGGTGAGAAGTAGCATCGGTGATTCATGGTGCAGAGGGCACTAGTCAATTGTAGCACCGATCTTTCATGGTACAAAGGGCACTAGTCAGAGGGGGAGCTACAATATCACACATGTAAAAAGGGGAGATTTTTGGGGCTTTCTCAAGTGTGTTCACAAAGTATTTGTCCACAACGGTAGAAGTAAGTTGAGGAGATTGTGGTTTATAAGCTAGTGAGCTACTCTTCCTATCACCAATTGGTTTTAAGATGGAACCTCAATGGGCTTGTGGTCTGTAACTCGGCATGTTGCGTTGGTCCAATAGTTATCAGTGTTTATTTTCAGGAAAATTTGTGTCCATTTTCTGGTAGAGGGCGTGGAAGTGGGGGAAGGTGGTGGCCGGCGGGAGTTACATGTAATGGTGGTAGTTGATGTTGGCGGTGGTGGTTAGAGGTGGTGGGAGGATAATTTGAATAGGGAGGTGGCTATGCCCCTTTGTTTTGTTTATATTTGGTGGTTCTGCAAAAAAACAAAAAAAAAAAATTGAAAAGGTGGTTCCCAAAAAATGGGGAAAGTAAGAGATGGTTCGCCACAATTTTTTGTTATTTTTTAAAAACCTTATTAAGTTCTACTTGGAGCAGTTGAAACACTATTGATGAAGCAATAGGTGGATGCTAACACAAGACAATGTTGTTGTTAAATATAACCAATTATTGGGCCTCAACCATAAGTCTAGACTTTTGGTTGAGTTGACTCTTTAATTTGGTATCAGAGTCTCAGTGACCCTGAGGTCTCAAGTTCAAATCCTAGGAGCCCCCTCATTTCTTTCAAGTGGAATTTCCTTACAAGGTTTGGATGACCTTTGAATTTCAAAGCACAAGGTTGAATCGCTTGTGCATTTAATCCACGTTTCTAGTCCAGTGGGCTTTCACGTGAGGGGGAGTGTTAAATATAACCAATTATTGGGCCTCAACCATAAGTCTAGACTTTTGGTTGAGTTGGCTCTTTAAGAGTTGTTGGTCATCAAGTTTGTCTATATGTTTAAGTAAAATGGGTTGACAAATACATTCTAAGTCTATACTAAAATATTCTTTAAAAAAAAACAGTCTATATTAAATAGCACCAAAAGACATCTCTATTCCAAGTTGTTCAGTATGAAAATAATATAATAGTGGAGTTAAGTTTTTCGACAAATTTAGAATTAATCATTTATATTCCACAAGTGGGGGATATAATTCAGAGGTAAAGTGACACCATGAGGTGATGAAAATAGATAAGAGGTTCGTGGACTTGACATGAGGGGGTGACACAAGTATAAACGAGCCATGTCTAAATGTACCTCTCAAACACAAAACCTGATACGACAATCCAATATATCCAACCATGGGATAGAAATGAATGGTTGACAAACCACTATGCTACAATTAGAACACTGATTTTAGTGGGCAAGTTTTGTTATAAGTAACAAATAGTAGGAAATTGGGCCCTCTGAAAACGGGGGCCCTGTGCCACCGCACGGGCTGCACGGGCAAATAGCCGGCCCTGATTACAACTAATAAATTTAGCTGAAAATCATTCTGCCAAAACAAAAAAATTAGCTCAAAATCTCAAGTTCCGAAACTTTACTAATCGTTTATGGAGTATAGTTTGCCTCAATATACACAGTTTATGCCTTTTTCAAATTTAGGCATCATCAGTTTGTTTTTAGATTTAGATGACAATATAGACTCTTTTTTTTTGGTGTCAATGTAAGGCAAATAAGTTCAATTCTATAAAGTTGAATAGATATAGTCCATATCCGCTCTATTCTTTTCGCTTGTCAAGGTTTAGTTTGAATTTTTCTCACATACAAACCAGTTCAAATGTTAGCAAATGGAATTTGAAAGAGTAGTCGGTTGGGTTTTGTTAACCAATTTGCATGAACATATCAGGTCCGAGTGAATTATGTTTACTTAATCGACCCAATAATCTAATCGACCTATTTGTAAGCAGATGGGCATTGAGTGAGCACTAATCCTTAATCTCTTTGATATTGAAATGGTAGTGTACTCGTGTTGAATATTCCCCAACTCCTTGCCCCTTGGACTGCTGGACCAACCAGGATACGAAATAATGAATCTTTTTAGTATTGGTCTTATAACTTAAGCTGCAAAAAAAGTTAATGAAGTGTTCGCGTGGCCTAATGGATAAGGCGCTCGCCTCCGGAGCGGGAGATTGTGGGTTCGAGTCCCACCGTGAACGTCTTTTCATTTTATTCTTCTTTTCTACGCTTAACCAAGTGAACATTTATGCTTTTATTTTTAAATACCCTTTTCTTTTCTTCACCTCCACCCGTAAATTGAGGGAACGGCATTGAACCCCGCATATATTCCGTATACACTAGGTCGGTCAATATAGTCTTACAAATTGAGGATATGAGTGGCCAAGTGGTTCGTAAATTAACCTACTTGGGTTGATTTCAACTAAAGAGAATCAAGGGTCAACTTCATGCATGATGGAACAACATTATCTTACCTAAATCATCACAATTAATGAAAACTTGAAGCCACTAAGTAAAACGATACAATTTGAAGGTCTTGAGTCTTAAGTTTTATCCGATGTTGTATCATTACTTGGAGCCCATAAAGTAATCAATAATAGTTTAAAATATATTTATGAATCTTTAATTAAACGATTAGAACGCTTTTTTTATTATCATAAAAAGGATCAACTCATGTCTAGAGGAGGAATGGGGTCGAACTAAACCCAAAAAAACGTGAATTGAACAAAATTGGCTAACACGATATCAAACATCGACAACAGGTTCATGACCCAAAGGACCAGCTCTTGAGTTTTTGACAGGTCTGATCTGGATCCAATCGGAGAATAAATTACAGCTAAGTAGGACGCTAAATTTGAAGGTTCAAACCTTTGAAACGTACAAAATGCGACTCGACGAAACAAAGACTTCCCTCTTTAGGAAACCAAACTGAAGAACTTGAGAGAGTTCAGAACACATCATTCGACATATCCTAAGTTAACACTTCAAACAAATCTTCTTACTTTGCCTCGGTTTTTATCCTAGAAAACGAAGAAAAAAGAAGCGTAAAAAACCCATTTTTTACATAATTTTCTCATTAGAAGAAGACAGGGGAAAAAACCCCACCTGGGTTCACATAATTTGATTCAAATTATGGTGAATTACAGGGTTTTGAATAAAGGGTTTGTGTTAATTTTGTGTGTTTTGTTGTTGCAATGTTTAATTTGGGGAGGTGTAGATTGTAGAAGAAGCCAATCAACAAAGGAAGCATATGTGACATTGCTGTATGGGGATGAGTTTGTTTTGGGAGTTAGAGTATTGGGGAAGTCAATTAGAGACACCGGTTCCAAGAAAGATATGGTTGTTTTGGTCTCTGATGGTGTTTCTGACTATGCCAAGTCTCTTCTTGAGGTAATTCTTATTCATTTCATTCCTTACCTTTTATTTTATTATTTGGGGTTTCTTATTTTAGTATAAAGTTTACTGATTTTTGCTGATTAGTTCAATTAGTGTTAGTTCAAACTTTCTAGGAAGATCAGTTGTAAAAGTGGTGGTTTGTTGATTGGAAAAGTTTGATCATGTGTGATCTTTAGATTGAAATTTGTTAGCTGCAATTTCATCTTGGGGGAATTGGGTGAAAGTTGGAATGATTTTAGACTTCAAAAGGGACCATTTGAGGTGCAGATAGTAAAGATTTGAAGAAAGGCAGGTGGATGAGAACGGCGCCCCAAGAGGCCGTATAGATTGTGTAAACCGAAAAGATGAACTACAAGTGAAGTTAGTATGGGGCCATTGGTGTGTAGGTGATGCTAAACTTGAGAGTACTATTTAATGAGTAATGACCCATGTTGGTCGAAATGCTGTTCTAGTGGATGCCGAATGCTTCTATTAAGTCCTATAGCTTGATCATGATTTCATTTAGTCAAGCTTATTTAATAGGGTATCCATTGGTGCCAGCACTATATCTTAGGATTTCGTGACAACGGAAAGCCAAATACAAAACAAAAAATCATTTTTGCAATTGTTGAATGGAGTGGAGCGAAAAATAAGAGGCGTTTGTTAATATATTGAGGTGCTTTGGAATGATTTCATGGTGCAAATGATCATGGCAAATGTGTGGGGTTTCGTTTGGTTTGAGGTTTTAGCGGATTACTTTCATATGAAGAGCTAGAAGTTGGTTTCGCTGTCTGGGTTTAGCCTACCCTGGATTTAAATCTAGTGTGGACGGTGGAGTTTAAAGCTACCTTGTCTAACAACTCTAGGTTGTTGAGTTTGCCTTACCTGACATGTTCAAAAGATATCAACTCTAGGTTGTTGAGGCATTACTTTCATGCTATCATCTACAATGACTGAGCATATCTTTTGATGTTTTCGTAGCATGTAATAAGAAGTTTACCCTTGGTGACAATTGATACTTGTGCGACAGGCTGATGGTTGGATAGTGGAGATGATTTCTTTGTTAAAGAATCCAAATCAAATTCGTCCAACGAGGTTCTGGGGCGTTTACACTAAGTTGAAAATATTCAACATGACCAACTACAAGAAGGGTAATTTCACCACTGTGATCTGATGGTTCTACTTAAACTTTCAGGTTCTCTTTTTGGTAGATTGCTTTTATTTTCATCTGATGACGAGGCACACTGCCTTTCTTCTGCAGTTGTGTATCTTGATGCTGACACTATTGTGATCCAGAACATTGACGATCTTTTTAGATGTGGAAAGTTCTGTGCTAACTTGAAGCATTCTGAAAGGCTAAATTCTGGTGTTCTGGTTGTTGAACCCTCTGAGGCGCTTTTCAATGATATGCAGAAAAAAATCAGCACTTTACCTTCTTACACTGGAGGTATGCACTCTCTGGAGTTATCTTGCTGTCTGCATGCAGTTATTCATGGGTCTTCCTTTGACATTAGCTTCTACATTCTACGCCTCTTCTGTTTACAAATGTGATGCTGTGTTCCAACCTGTATTGTTTATTTTCACCTTAACTGCTGAGATTTTGACATGTCATTATGTGTTACCAATACTCTCTGTGGCCTTTCATTCCTTACCCACATTCAAGTTGTTGACTTTCCTGTTAATCTGCATTTATGCAGTGGATGATTCTTATTTCCTAGAAGAAAAAAAATTCTATTGTTTGGCCAACACAGTATGTCATGGTTTCAACACAATAAAGGTTTCTCGACTGAGCTCTATGCCTGTATTTTTCTGTTGCTCTCGACACACTGTATAAGGTTCTGCATCATCTTTTCCATTTTCATCATGTGAATATTTGGTGATCCTGAAGAGACGAGAGAGGGCTTGATGGAAGGCATTGCTATTGTTTAGTGGCTCATGATCACGAATTGTCTACTCTCTTGACAACAATGCAGTGTGTGAAATGGTGTGCATAAGGTTTTCACCACCCTTATGGTTCAAGGCGAGGCAATTTTGTTGAGGCACACATCATATCAATTTAAATAAACCCTGGGAGGGGAAATATAACTGAAAACAATACCTACTTCATTTGTAAAAACTCTTAAACAGTTTACAATCTGGTGTGAAAGAGGATTCAGGAATTGGAGATACTTGTAATGTCATAACGAGAACTTCGTCTTCTTGCTTGCTTTATTTAAATATAAGTCTATCCTATTATAGAAAATACTATGAGAAATGAATTCTCAGTTGCCAACTTGCCAATAATGGCCTATATATGTAAACCGGTCATTTTGTTTGAAAAGAGTGGGTACAAAGTATATTTATTTAGGCCTTGGTAAAGAGGACACTAGATTCCAGCGTATGGCCTGGTAGAGCTTGTGTCTTAGTTATTTGTGCTGGTATGTCCTTCTCACCCCTGCTATTACTTCTCATGTCAGGTGATCAGGGGTTTCTTAACTCATATTATGTTGGATTTGCCAATGCGCATTTATTCGACCCTAATTTGTCACCTGAAGAGTTGAAGTCAAGACCAGCTCCAGCAATGGAGCGCCTTTCTACTCTCTATAATGCGGATGTTGGTCTCTACATGCTTGCAAATAAGGTATTTGACATTCAAAAGAGTTCCATCATATGCTATAAGCCTATAACTGTGGATTACATTCATTCCCCATTTCTTCAGTTCTAGTGGCTCTTATATTGTTCAGTTATCTTTTTTTCCTGCAGATAAGAAAACAGATTAAGGCTTCCACTAAATAATTCTATAGCTTGATCAGAGACCAATGTTTTGCATAATTTTAATCTGGAAATCCTTAAGATTTAATTTTATATGTATGCAGTGGATGGTAGACGAGAAAGAACTTCGTGTCATACACTACACTCTTGGTCCCTTAAAACCATGGGATTGGTGGACAGCTTGGCTGGTGAATCCTGTTGATCTCTGGCAGGTATGTAAATGTCGTACTCTTACCTGTAGTATGGCTGCATTTTGCTTTCACGTTTGCGTGTATGTTTGCTTACGACCTCCAGGGGACAATTAAAAGAGCTACCAAAGGCTTGCAAACCTGCTTACAGTGTATTGCATGGATTTTAATGTTGATGCTAATGTCGCAGGACATTAGACTGAAGGTTGAAGAATCTCTTCCTGGAACTGGAGGAGGACGAAACCCTGAAGATGAACTTTGGGTTAAAAGTCTTTTTATCATACCCTTCCTTGGCCTTATTTTCATTTCCTACCGCCTTTTTAGTCAGGTATAGCTGAGTGAATCTTCCTGTTTTTTTAGTTCAAATTTCTTCACATTGTTGACTCTGAAAGTTCGGTGTTTGTTCTAGGCTTCCTCGCTCTCGGGCTCACTTTCCAGGACGTCATTGTGTGACCTTATGAGACATCTTGCTTACAGATTAAGAACAGGGATTGTGCTTCCCTATACTTCTGTCTCTCCGTCATCAGCTATTAACTCCAGCCAACAGGTCTGATTCACTTTCCTGCTACTTGTTCAAAAGATGAATAAGCTTCCAGCTTACAGAAACATCTTTGAATCAAATTTACGGGATTTTTTCTGTGTATGTGCATTGTATTACAAAATGATGTTCATCCGTACTTACATTACAAGGCTGTCTGTGTCTTACATCTTTATGGCAATCTTATAACAGATATACGTTGGTTTGCTATCCAAGGTGCCTTGGTTTTTAGGAGGAATGTCAATTGTTGTCTGCCTTCTGGCCTTCGTTATTTCCCTCTGTCTTGGACTTCTTATTGTCCCACGCCAGGTGCTGCCATGGACTGGAATGTTACTAATGTACGAGTGGACATTTACCATCTTCTTCGTTCTGTTTGGGGGATTTCTGCGGTTGGTTTATAGATGGGGAAACATCAAAGGTTGTCAAGCAGGGTTATATTCTTCAGATCCTGAATCTTTAGAATATGATATTGGGAAAGGTTTGTAATCTGTGGCATTAGTTATATGTACCTCACTTTATATAGTTCCAACTTACTGAGCAGCTGGTTCTTGATTGCTTTTGTAGGTCATCAGCGGCTGGTGTCTTCTTATGATGCCGCAATGCTGCATTATGGACTAGGATTCGCTTTGTTAGCTATTGGAGTTCCCTCATTGCCTTTTCTCTTGGGAGTTAGCGCTTTGTTTGTGAGGTATTCTCATTTTAACTTACTCGTGGGCCAGCTAATTCTTATTTTTTTTTTCCTTTGTCTTTGTTAGCAATTTGGCAAGTGTAGATTAGGTAATTAGGACAAGTTCATTTTTCTCTAAGACCCATCGTAACACCCAATCGGCCCATCCCCTCATAGACGAGACGTAGTCACCCATCCTACAACTACTCTTATTAAGTACAATGAAAACTCTTATCACAATGTTTTTCAAAAGGAAAGCACATTTGTTGATATGACCAGTACTTAAAACCCCTTTAAGCACTAATCAAATATCCATCACTTTCATTTACAATAAGGAGTATTACAATCATTCCGTCTTAAGAAAGCAACGTCTTCGTTGCACATAGTAGCTAACCACAGTCCCCTGCTTGGTGACCGATCTAAGCACTCGTGAGCCCTGCAACAGGCTACAAGTTTACTCACAATCGTAGGGTTTCCCTGACACCATTTGTGACGCCCCAACCCCTAAAAACTCTGCTATCTGAAGAAAGGCAATCAGCTCATATATCTTCAACTTAAAAGGGGGTCTTCTTAAATCTTAGATGAAGATCTTAACAATGCCTCTCAATTATATGGAAAATAGAGTGTGAAATTTTGTAGAGTAGAGTGACATCTATGTCGGAAAATAAGATGACGAGCATACATCACTTTCCCGTCCATCCACTTTGTAGTCGACACATTCCCTATTCTTCAATTTATATTAATTTAAAGGCACATATTGCTTTGAAATCTTGGAAACTAACCTTTAAAGGTTTTTGCTTTCCAAGCCTTTCCTTCCATTTAGGATTTAGGTACCGGTAATTATTGTGATTATGGTTTTTTTTTAAAGATCAAGTCCCAGCTGAACTTTTGACCTATGAGGATTGCCAGTTCACACGAGTATGGCTATAAATGCACAATTGTGTAATGTATATGCCACTGCTATGATCTGGTGGTTATTTCTTCTTCTTTTTTCGTTAAGGAGGGGGGGGGGTACTAGTGATTGTTTTGCTTCGTCATAATTCAGCACTCCGTGCTACCCAAAACGGCCCAAAAGTTAGAACGCACTTGCTGGACATATATTACCAGGTGTGCGCCACTTGTGAGCTTGACCAATTGGCTCGGCCACCTACCACAAATTTGCATTTTTCAGAACCCTATTACTTAAACATAAGGTGTTGTATCTGACAGGCCAACAACCTATCTAAGGCATGATCATTTAAAGCATTGGGGTTGTGGTATGGTAAAGGAGAGTGAAGTTAAATGTAGTTAAGTGTGTTTTGGTGTTGCGCATAACTTACTTGATCCATCATAGGGTAGTCAGAATTGCAACTATTTTTGTGAACCATTGGAATTATTTGTTACAATATTAGTTTTTTTTTTTTTTTGATGTAGGACGATGTGTTACAATTAATGAAACTTATAGGACTATATTCGGGTGAATTCATTTGTAGAATGTTTGTCATAGCGGACTATCGATGAGATATATGGAAAAGCTAAAGGTGCAAAGTTTGTGGCATTCACACTTTTTGGAACTCGCTACTGAATGTGCTTTAGGCCTTTAGTGTGGGATCAGGGGATGGCTTCTATATAATATGCTTACTGAAGGCCTGAAGGCACCAAATATTGTGCTTTCTGAGCCGATTTTGGTTTTGCACAAAAACATGCTTCTAAGGGTAAAGCGGCGCGTAAAAAAAAAACCTGGCCTGTTCGTGGGTAGGACCCTCCATTCTGCTTGGTATATCACCGTAGTTTCTGAGCCAATATTGGTTTTCCTATGAGTTTCTTAATTATACGCCCTTGCATATTCTCATGGTCATGTAACTGTCACAATTCACAAGTGTTACGAGAGGGATATTTGATGGAGCAGCTCATACAAGCACGGCCCACTAGACCACCCACCCTAATCAGTAATCACTTACCCTAGAGAATTTGAAGTGCACAACATGCAATGGAGGATTTGTGGTTAAGAATTAGTGGCTGAGTTTGACAGTTAGGGGGAATGTACTGAACTAAGAGGAGAGATAGAGAGAGGGATCCTTGTATTGGAGTGGTTATTCAGTCATCATTTATTCTAAAGTTGAGGGGTGATAATTGCCACTCGAAAGCCGTCTCACATTTTACCCAGAAATACTAACCTTCATCAATTCCTCCACTGTTGTAGACTTATAGTATCTCTATTTTGCGACATTTTCCATTGCAAAATAGCAAAGCCAAATAGCCGTTCTTTGGTAGGTATTGTCAGTTTGCCATCAAAGAAAGAAACCAAAGATGTGAATGCCCTGAAGAGTAAATGTTTCTGAATTAGGCTTCTTAGTCTTCATGAGTTCTAATTTATGGTCTCAACAACTTGCTTGAGTTTGTGGTTCGAGTGTCATTCGGTTGTGTACCTGCAAACCCAATTGCACGTCATTGAGCAAGCTGGATGCTTGTGATGGACTAGACTGGCTACTTCCTTGTGGAGATTACGCACTGATCCATTCCTTTCTATTGTCTAATACTCTGTACAGAACAGATTGTCCACTTGGCCACCTTCTTTTCCTTTTTTCATCTCTCAGCTTCAGATGCTACACCTTGATTGAGCTAGTCATCTCACTTGAATAATGCCAGAACTATTTTTTTTTTTTTTGAAGAAATAATGCCAGAACTATTCTTGATGACAGTGTTGTTTCATGAATTACGGACTCAGAAGTCCGAACTAATAATGAACTGTGTCATTTTATCTCACTCTTTTTAGATGGCTTCCACCAAATGCTTCCCTAATGAGGGACATTTTGTGATCATGCCAGTGAATGGGTGCAGCACTTCTCAGTTCTCACCCATTCTTTAGTGACGAATTATGAACGAACTTGCACGATATTGTCGTTTGGATCTTAGCTTAAGTGTTTGTGATCCTATGAACTTATGTGAATACTTGTTTCCCTGCTTTTCAGGCTAGGTTTGATGGTAGTGGGAGGCATAGTTTTGGCTGCTTTCATGGCTTATGCAGCAGAACACCTCACTATTCAGTCCTTTTTGAGAGGACTTGAAGACCGAGAAGCACGGGCAAGTAATACGTGTCTCTTTTGTTGATTCATCTTTCTTCTTCCCTTTTATTACCGTCTGTAATTTTATCAATGTAGATTTTACGCCCCCACCTATTCTGTAGATTTTAGTCGGTAGATGAGGGGGTATTTGTCAATTTTGAAGAACTGTCTCCTCGCGCTGGTTCTTGTAATCTTGTATCAATCACTCAAAATCACCACAAATTGTGTAGAAATCGTGTTTGCAGCTGCCCATTGTATTCCTCATGATCGGATATTCTGCATTTGGGCAATTCTTTATCGTCACCTAGTCTTTGCGGGATTGGAGCCATACACATGGTGCTAGTAATGGTGTGCGCGCAATGCACTTTGCCTAGTGCATTCATCATCGTCCCCACACACACATATTCGAACGTTACGAGTAAGAGTTTTGCCGCTCTAATTGTCATATATGACTCGTATATGAACTCATTTGGATGGTAAAAGAAAAAGATATTGTTCAAACTTCAAAGGAGAGAACTTTCTTGCGTATCATTGATGGAATTTGTACCATTTTGGGCAACTCTTATGTAAATGAAACTTCTTGTTGCATAGTAGATGGCAACACTTAACAAACAAGGCTTTCTATCTTTTTCTGGTGATTGGTTATAATGTTATATGTATACAAATTATTGGTCCATGTTCGTGATTCCAACAGGTTTGTGAACATCCATCCTAGGACTTTTCTGTCGTCGAACTACATTTGATTTACAACAAGATAACAACATTATTCCCACTTGTGCTTTGTTTATTCTAAGTCAATATTATTTGTATACCTTTTACCCCTTTCTCTTTTCGACTAATTTGATTTAAATTCGTTGGAATTGAGTCGATTGATCTCTATTAATCCATACAAACCCCCTACTCAAAAACTTCTCGCCCTTTTATTTTGTTGTTTTGACCGGTCATGTTGGGAGCTAATTCTAGATCAAATAAATTGTTCATTTGTTGTAAAAATCAATACATCATCTATTTTCATTGCATTCTCCCAAGTCCCAATTTCACTTGGTTTCAAGACAAATGAGTTTTCATTTGGTCAATTGGTCTCGAAATATACAACATGACCAGTCAAAACAGCAATTCAAAAAGAGGAAAAGTCTTTCGGCAGACAAAAATATTAAATTCATTGAAAGATTACTTTTTCAAATTTTTTTTTTTATATTAGTTTGTTCCAAATTAAAACAACGTAGGTACGTAAAGAAGAAGACAAGAATACTACATTGTTACTCCCTCCGTTTTTAGTTTCTTTATGTTTTGTTTCTTTTGTTTGAATTTTTCTCACATATTCAAACGAAGCGTAATGAATCTAATGCAATGGAAGGAGAGGTTAGCATTCTTTCTAACATTCTTTTTTATGGATCATTAGTTTAGTGCTCATCATATGCCGATGTATCATCTCCACCAATATGACATTAGTAGTCTTTATGAAAAGTATGTCTTAGGCATAAAGTAAAGCAACTTCAAAAAACTTAATACGAAAGAACACTTGCGATTTATTAAGTACGGCAGTGCTAGTCTAGGAGTAGTTATGAGGATGCTTTTTGGAACATTATTGCTTATCCACTTGTGATTCTATAACTTAAGTGTTGCAATTTGGTCACAAGATATTACGAAAGGAAGACGTTGGTGACCAATTCTCTTCCCTTTAATCATAGCACAAGAATTTTCCTTAATTAAGCCTGTAGTTTTAGGTCCACTATAATAATTGATACCAAGAATGCGGTGTTTAGTGCTATAGGAGTACCTTTGTAGTTGGGTAATTTCATATTCTTAAGGACGATGGTTATGTCAAGTTATAATATGCTACTGTCATGTTCATATGTATGAAAATGTGGTATACTAGTATATACCCCCTCCATTCATTTCCAAGCGTCTTGTTTTTCTTTGAGAGAATTGGCTAACAAGCTTTTTGTTTCCAGTTTTAGTAACATTTGAGCGAATGAGAGGCCTCCTGAGTGCTAGATTTCCATTTCTCAGTAGCTTTTAATAATTTTTAATCTACTCCTAAAACTTTGTGCAAAAGGCAACATGAAACTTGAAAATGATTGAAGGGAGTAATTTTTAACGTTTGAAATTAATTATGCCTTGGTAATATCCATTAACTTACACAATTTTGGGGGTCATTTAGAAATTTTGGTTACTGTTCACAAGTCATAGAACCGTCATGGTCCTTGACGGTTTATACCGTCATGATTTTCCCGACCCATTTTTTTGCATTATTTCAAAAAAATCGTTTGATCCTATGATAGATCTCTAAAATACACATGTAGTAATTTGTCCTAGTGAAAATAACTCTATCATAATTAATTATATCAACTAAATCATTCTTAATAAGCAAAATTAGTTTCTTATACACATTAGATTTAGGGATATTATCCAAGGTACCCCTGAAGTTCCCGACTTTATCTGTGGTACCCCTGAGGTTTCCGAAATTCCCACGGTACCCCTAAGGTTTGCGTTTTGCCAAAAAAATGTAACGGGAACTTAACACCGTTAGTTAATTGTGGTATTAAGAGATTAATTAACATTATTAACTATTTAAT
>JBBYHQ010316339.1:0-16389 GCA_038382645.1 Spergularia azorica | reverse complement strand
CCTCGTATAGGAAGATTACAATAAACTAATTAAGTGAAGAATATGCAGTACATCAGGAAACTATTGTTTCCTTATCAATACATAGGAAGAGTAAAACTTGAAGGCACGGCCGCGAACTCTTATGAATGATCATCATGTTGTCAACTTCCTTCAACTGTACGTTTTCTGGTGCTTCAGTAGTACTCGCAAGGTGGTAATATGGTGGTGATATTAAACTGGGTTCATACGAGGTTACTGTGATGACTTTGCCCTCGCAAGGCACCACCTTTCTAACGCTCTGCACCTGTTGCGTTGTAGTATCGTAAGCTAGAAGCATCAACTCCTTTCTTTGATAAGCAGACAATGTCTGATCGTGTTGTACTTCTATCCAAACTTCTCCAGTTTTCGGCTTCAAGCCGAGAAGGTGCACATAGCCGAAGTCATTGTCTTTGATGCTTAGGTTCGGTACTGATGATGGAAGCTTACACAAATAAGTCCATGATTCCGGCTTACCGTAATCTTTCATAACCCAAACTTCACAGGAAGACGACTGTGGATTTTCAGTTTCTTGTAGAACAATACCGAGCTCACGTTGTCCGTTTAGAGCCCCTAAGCCGAGTACACTTTTCTCTTGTCCTTCCTGATGATCCGGCAACACCATCACCTTGAAGTTGTTGGTTTTC
The DNA here is from genome assembly GCA_038382645.1 of Spergularia azorica. Lineage (NCBI taxonomy): Eukaryota > Viridiplantae > Streptophyta > Magnoliopsida > Caryophyllales > Caryophyllaceae > Spergularia > Spergularia azorica. The sequence continues at coordinate 15,727 of JBBYHQ010316339.1, read as the reverse complement.
GAGTCGAAGTAGACTACATTTTTAAGCTCCTTCACCCAGTGAGGCACACCACAAACAGTTGTTCCAACTCCATTGAAGTTTATTACTTCATCCAACTCGTCCTTGAGTGGTACATCAGTAGAGTTGTTGGTCGTAAAATTAATGAGTTGGACATATATCATATTGCGTACGCTGTCTTTGACATTTAATGTACCAACCACAACAGCAAAGTATTCGTTCTTAGACGCGTCATGGCAGAGCCCGACGGCTTCTGGGTCGACCACCATAACCGTGTTTCCGTCATAGATAGTGTATTTTTCAGTTACCGGGTTCCATAGGATGTAATTACGTTCATCATATAACATCCCTACCAAACCATTGTACGAGCCTAGCACGAATATAGAGCCGTCATCGCTGATGTTGCCAAGCACATTTTGTAGTCGATCTGTCAATGTTTGTTTTGAGTCACAACAACGTATGTCATACGCTTCAATCGGGGATTCTTTGCTGTACGTATAGCTAGTAAATAAGGCGTTGTCACCTATTACTCTGCGCTTGTCGTGGTCGAATTCCGAATCAGATATCAGGCTGTTCCACTCCTTGCTTACAGACTTGCAGTAATTCACCTCATCTAGAGGTAATTTGTACAAAATCTCTCGTAAAACATCCTCGGACACCATTGCTGATTCTGTTGTGTTTATTACGCAATTTTGTCGAGTTTATGCAGTAATCTTCAGCTTTACGTCTTTACTAATCTTGTACACTTGTGTGATAAAAATTTGAAGATGTTGCTGCCGCATATATAGTTAAATTTTTTCCTAATCCGATGCAGGTTGGTATTTTCCAAAACAAACTGGACTGACTTCTTTCCTAAATCCTAATTCAACACAGCACTGTAATATTTTCCATAACTGATCTCCTGTGTTCACAGGCTCACAGCATCCTAATATCAATGCTTATATCATGCTCCCGGGAGCACAAGGAGCATGGTGGTCCTCCTCACAATAGAGGAGTAAGGACCACACTTAAATATATTTTAAAATATTTTAAGTGTGGTCTCCACTCCTCTATTGTGAGAAGGATCACCATGCTCATTGTGCTCCCGGAAGCATGGTATAATTTGCGTCCTAATCCTACTCGGTGCAATATTCGCCACTCAAGCTTCTGTCATAAGTTATCGGTTTTTCTATTGTGTGCCTACAAGACACATGTTAATAGCTTATTTTCTACCTCATTTAGGTAAAATGTTCACTTGAAAAAACAAAATATGAGATCTCATAGATTAATTGGGAAAATCTCATACAAATCAGGCAAGAAGTAAGCTCTTAACACGAGCACAAAATAGCAAAACCGATAAATTATATATGCAAAAATTCGAGACAGGTACCATCAAAGCAGGGGATACATCCTTGAAGTACATGATAGGAATGATCATACACTTGGTAATGTTATTGTCGTAAGGAATCACATACTCGAGTAGCTGAATAGTGTGACACCACTTTCACATTTGTGCAATGATATGTGAATTAGACAAGTTTAAGTATGAAAGGTACTTCTGAGTTCGAAGCCTTGTTGAGGAAGTTTTGCAGGTAACAACAATAATGAGACTTCGGAGAATCGAACAGAGTCTTAGATTAGACTGTTCCTCCCATTGAATTGGAGGAAATGTGTAATCGTTACAATTTTGAAAGTTGTCCTATTGATGTTGGTATTGTGCCACTTAACTGGTTTACATATGTAGCAATCCACGCATTTTTACTAAGACAAAGCGTCTTTGTAAGAAGACCGGACTTCTTGAACACGAGTAGTGCAGTCCTTTGCGAAGGACTGCACCTCAAAGCCGAGTTGTTGTTTGAGCTCCCGGTGTTGCAACTCCATTTTGATGTGAACAGTATAATTAAGTGGCAGAAGTAGATGTTGTGATTTAGGAAATTAGGGTTGTGCATTATGTAAAGTTCATGTCGTATTGGTAAGTTTCCTATAGTCGTTGGCTTGGCCGTCAAGTCATGTCATGTATATATACTGTCCTCAAGATCAATGAAACACACACAATTTCTTCCTCAAAATCTAACGTATAGTCTTAACTTTTATCATGGTATCAGTAGACAAAAAGTGGTTCTAGATTTCGCCATTCGTGTACAAAAATACAGCATTATAGATGAATGAGTTACAGTGGTACAGAACTTTCAGTTGTGTTGTGAACTGTGAAAATTTCAGACGTTTGTGTTCACTTCAACTCCTTAAGTCAAAAGTAGCATTATAAAAACAAAAACAAAAACAAAAACCTTGCTCAAGTCAAAAGTTTAGTGTCATCACACACGATTGCATCATATTAAAGTTGATTGGTGTGAGTGGTAACGAGTTAGTACTCAAAAAAAAAAATGGTTGGGGTTTTGATTGTTGATTCTTGTGAATGGAGCAACCAATATTGATAAGATCTACTAGTACTCTATAGTAGAGCATATATTGGTGATGTGCCTAATAAATTGATTTCGGTAACTGATAGAGATGAACGCATTGTAAATGTTGAATACTCCCAATCAACAACAAACGATTGATACCATATTACCATTAACATACGCATTTAGGCATTACTGTCAACGATAAGATTTGATACTTGTTATCCCGATCTTGATAAAAATACATCTCCACAAAAAATACAACGTATCTCGGTGTTAAATAATAAAAAGGCAAATATTGTGAGACAATCTTATCAGTCCTTGTGTCATTCAACTTATTAAATAGTGTTTTCAAATCTGATGAAATTTATTCAAATCAATTTCGATCAATTTTATTCAAATCAAATCAGATCAAAATTATCCAAATAACTATCAATGAATCTAATCTACTTCTATTTATTAATTCGTTTAAATGTTGTTAATTTATTAATAAATTCACTTCAAATCAAATCAAATTTAATCCGATCACTTTAATCCAAATTAAATCAAATTAGATCAGAAAAGTACAGTCAAATCGAACAGGGTTTTTGCTATAACATTTTGCGTCTAACTGCCTATTTGGCCAAGCTCCAACTTCTGCAGAACTACTTCTCAGAGATAGTTTTTGAGAAACAGTTTCTGGAGGAGAAACTCCAAATTGGAGCTTCTATTTCTGAAGAGCAAATTTACACTAGAAGTGTTTCTGAGAAACCAGAAACAGTTTATCAGTTTTAGGTGTTTGGCCAGTTTTCAGTTTCTAAGACCCAGAAACAGTCCAGAAACACTTCAGAAGCTTGGCCAAACGCACCGTAAATGAAAAACCCCTCCTGACGGACTTGCAACAGAAAACCCTCTTTACTTAACCCCTTCGGCCCATTCTGCAATTCTACGGTGGAGTGGTCTAAAGTTCGAAGAACTTCCAGTTTACGCAGAGGTTGGTATTCGAACTTTACCATTCTATTAATTCTGTATTACGCTTCTATTTTCTATCTTTCCTAGTGCTATGGTTTTAATTTAATTGTTTGTGAATGATAAATGGGGAAGAACACAATAAATGCCTTTTTGCTTTTGTAGATAGATGCATTTGTTTGTTGATTTGAAATTATGGGGTTGATTAGTACTTCATTATAACCTTTCGACATTGATACTAGTTGAGCTAGCTGACATCTACCTGGGTTTAACCCAATTGACGATTGCTCAAAATGTCGAAATATTTGCCTTCATATTGGCTGATGGCTTTGGTGATCATGTTGAAATTGTAAAGATGTGTTGATGCCTTGATGGTGTTAAGTCATTACTCCCGCCATTTCTTTTGGTTCTTTACGTTTGGTTGAAATATGTGCACGGAAATAAAAACAAATGTAAAAGAATCAAAAGAAATGGAGGAGTTATCGATGTTCACTGATCATTATGAAAGAGATGGATAATAGAATCCAGCCGCTCTGCTAGTTGAATAAGGTTGCGTATATTTAGACCTCCCTGTAACCTACCCTTTTGGGGGGGGGGATCCTTAAATGATCATTGTGTGTCGAAAAGACATGTCTGAGAGTCTGAGACTGAGAGTTGAAAGCTCGTTGTAACTTGTAAGCATCTTTTGGTTTTCGGAATTGGTTATTAGGCTGTGTCTAGACCTTACGCTTGAATTTGATTTCGTTTTGCCTGTGATCCGAACTGTAATTGCTGCTTTAGGTCGCTAGATAAGTCTCACCATGGCTCTACAGTTTTCTATGTCTGACACGTTTAAGTAGAGCTGTGCTGTTAATCTTTCCTTGTATACTACTCTTTTAACACTAGGGACATTATACTGAAGTGTGTATGGTTGTTGAAAGTGCAAGGTTGTTTCGTACAGTAGGGATTGAGTACGATGGATCAGAATGTCGGGTCTGGAAAAGCAAAGAAAATCATGTCACCTTGTGATGTTGATGCTTTAAAGAAATGCTTGGAGGAAAACAAAGGCGACTATGTGAAGTGCCAAGCACAGATTGAAGCATTCAAATCATCTTGTTCTGTGAAGAAATAGGATCATTCGGGTTATTTCTTAAAGATGAAACAATGCTCAGGCCACCTGACTAGAGAGTTTCTAGCTATGATGTGTGACTGTAGGTTTTGGTCTGAACTCTGAACAGATTACAAGATCTATTTTGGAACTGTACTTTGTAGAATTATCCCAGTGTCTGCACCTTTGATGTAACGGTGCATTCCTCAGATCTCTGTGCTTTTTGACTGTACACAGCTACACAAGTGTGGATGAACTTTCCATATGAATAAATTTTAGGTTATTCAGCAATAGCGCAACAATCAAGAGTAACCTGCTGTTTTATGCTGTTGGCGTGATACATTCCAAAAATACTGACTTGTAAAATACGCAGAAAGTTTTTGTAAAGCTGAAACTGTAAGAGGCCAAATTGAAGTGCATAAAAAACTCATTTCTTGCAGATCTTCACTAGAAATATGTCGATAACTAGCTCATTCAAACAAGATCAGAACGGTCTTTAAGCTAAACAAATTTGTAGCTAGAAGATCAAATTTACAAATTTGTTGACATTTGTATTACAATTTGCAGTACAGGGATGTACATGTCAAGTTTCAAATTGAAACAGCTAAACAGTAGACTCTGATCAGAAGGGGTTTATAAGCTAAACAACTGCAGACTAGATTTCAAGGTCTGCTATCAACGACCTCTAGTAGGTTGAAGATATAAAAATACCGCCGAGGAACTATCTAAGCGAGTACAAAATGGTATAAAGGCAACAAGGCTCTGAATTGCACATGAAGCTCGATGTTCACTTTGTATATATATCAGCTATGTGCTACCATAGCACGTGGTTGCATCAACACACTTTACAGCTCTTTCTACACGTCCCGTAATAATCTGGAGAACCAATCATGAATACTGGATTTCTTTGACATTCACCAAGTGCAGCCCATTGTGGACAGCTTTCGTCTTCATCAGTGCAATCACTGCTTTCTGGCTCAGATGGAGCTTTCATCTCACTGACTGCTCTGAGGTGGAAGATTTTGACGGCAGACCACATTTCGCCTTTAATAACAGGATTTCTCTCGTGGTGACTACTCTTGTCAGGAGATGCACTAGGGTGGACACTGAAGAAAAGAATTGCATTCCCTATAACGGGCTTCAGCAAATCATTATGGCTAGCAGTGTAAGCCCACAACTTGCTCTTCAGTCGAGAGCTTTTGATCTGCATTATTGACACAAGGGTGAATTAACAGCTAGTATAAAGATATCACAAAGGTCGATCAACAAGCTACACAAAGTTATCATAACGAAAGGAATGAGCCATTTTGAAGTAATTTGAGGAACAGCAACAACTGTTAAGATCATATTTTCTGCCATTCTGGCTTCGTAATGGAGTGATTCACAGAGGTTTCACAATTTGAAACAGTAAAATCCTTGTGGCCAATTTTAACCACGTTTTTTGAGAACATTACAGTGATGTGGGGTCAAAAGAGAGATGTCAGGGGTCATATTATGGATTTTGGCTTACTGAAAGAGTTTAAACAACTTCCCTAGCAACCAGCCCTCACATACAACAAGGATACCACAAAGCTGTCCATGGTGATGTTTAAAAAACATTTGCATAGTCTAAAAAGGTGATAAAAATTGGCCAAAACCGAGATATATAATCCAAGGTTTTTAACCCAAAATGACCTCAGGAAAAAAGAAAAAAAAAAAAAAGGAACTCAAATGTTGGTAGAAGCCCAAGGGGTCATATTTGAGTTTTAGCAAAATATTCGACCCAAAAACCAATGGTAAGTCTTAAAATTGACCAAACGCACGCTAGACTCAATGGATGATTTGTGACAAAAGGGCTTTAACTCTTTAAATGCTTCCATAGAGGTAATATCATGGGCCAAAATTGGCCATAGCTGAAGTAAGAAAATACGGTTTTTGCCCAAATTGGTCACGTAAAAACTACAGCTCAAATATTTGTGGCGAAAATCGACAAAAAATGCACGACAGCCTTAACTGGTGACGTGTGCCGAAAGCGCTTAAAAAATTTCCCTAACAGAGGAATGAGCTCTCATATCCAACAAAGGTATTCCAAGGCTATCCATGGTAAAGTTTCGAGAACATTTGTCTATTTTCATAAAAGTGGTCAAAATCCCCCCAAAATCAAAGTATAATTCACTGTTTTTGCCCAAAATGGCTTAGGAACAAAAACGACTCAAATGGTTGTGGGAGCACCATTATGGGTTTTAGCAAAACATTAGAGCTTAAAAACCGATGGTAAGTCCCAAAATCAGACAAAAAAGCACGTTAGCCTCAATGAGTGACGTGTGCCCAAAGGGCTTAAAGATCTTTCCAACAAAGGAACCACCCCTCATATCCAAAAAAAGGTACTCCTAGGCTGTCCATGGTAAAGTTTTGAGAACATTTTGCTAAACCCATGATTTCCCATGATTATAGGACAAAAAAGGCCAGAACAATAGCGACTCAAATCTTTGTGGAAGCAATATTATGGGTTTTAGCAAATAATTAGAGCCAAAAACCTATTGTAGGTCTCGAATCCGGTGAAAACTTCAGCCTCAATGGGTGAAGTGTGCCAAAGGGGCTTACATAATTGCCCTAACAGATTATACAAATTCCAAAGAGGGCACTCCAAAGCTGGCCATGGTAAAATTTTGAGAAAACTTAGCTACTTTAACAAGGCGTCCAAGTTGGCCAAATCGAAGCATATATAATATCCACGGTTTTGGCCTAAAATGTCTGAAAAAAAACGACAACTTTTTTGGGAGCTCCGAGTGGTCATGCTATGTGTTTTGGCAAAATTTTAAAGCTCAAATCTTACGATAGGTGCCCCAAAATTGGCCAAAAACATAAACTAGCCATAACAGGTGGCGTGCTTCGGAGTGACATAATACACTCCACACACTTTGGAAGTAGCCTCTATATACATCACGGGCACTCCCATAGCGTTCATGGTAAAGTTTTGATATCATTTGGCTATTTACAACAAAGTGGCCAAAGATGTCCCTGAACAAAAAATCCTCAAAATTTGCTGATTGCAACAAAGGAGAAATAAAATAATATTAAGAAATAATAGAAGAGATCAATGTCTTCCACCCTTCCTTCACAAAGAAAAACACTCATGAGAAAAATAGTTCTAGTAGAGACTATTCATACCTGTGAGTCAGGGAAGGAAATCTCACCACCCCGTGAAGCACTTGAAAGACACAATATTACCGTTGCCATAATAGGTTCACTAACTTGCAAGGCCGACTTATTGCTGTAGAAGTCATATTTTTGTTTTGCATCTTCATTGGCATAATTTTGGATCTCTATTGGCCTGCTATTGCCTATTGACACAATGTAAGAAACATGATTTAGCACAGAACCATGAATTGGATACTAGGTTGTTCCAATTAAAATACTGCATGCGGGAAACACACTCAGAGGAAGAAGTGTCCAGGCTGAAATCTTCTCCTCTACCCTCGCAACTACTTCATCCTAAAACAAGAAATATGATGAAATCGTGGAAGGGTGTGAGATCATTCATCAACACAAACATAAAAAGGCTTGCTCTGATTTAGTGTTAGAAATAAAACAAGGTGAAGTCACTGGGGAAAGAAAAGTAACTCATTTCATGTAGTATCCAACCCGACTCTGAACGGTACCAAAGAACAATGCTATCTTTATTCCAAGATAAGAGGACTTACTTTCAGTTCAACACCAGCTAATGACCTTGCCCCTTGTGTATTACTAACCAAAGAGTTCATATTTCGACGTGCCTGATAACATTGTAATGACAGGGACATTAGAGTCAGCCAATTCAAAAGGCTTAATTCGTCCCCGAAATGGACACAAATGGTAAGATGATTACCAGAGAGATAAGATGGTCACACTCATCCTCAGTTATAAAATCTGTGTAGACAAAAACCCTGCCCCATGGAAGACAAATATCAGAAGATGGAGAAAGGGCACGATACGAGTTTTCCACAAATGAACTCTGTGTTTAAACTTGAGTGAGGCGATATCTTGAGTAACATATGAAATAAACTACAATGCCATGCAGCAGAGTATATCCCTTTCTAAAATAAGAAGTTAGAGTCAGTTATTCAAAAGTTCTTGTCAAAATACCTGACCTTGGTTGCCAAGACAGTTGGACAACCCTTGATGGGTCAATCCTGCTAGATTGAACCGTGCCGCCTGACTGCACAATAACCTGGTTCTCTTCTTTACTCCTCAATCCCTTTCGACTTCTACACAAGTTACAACAGTAAAAAAGACTTTTACGACCATTAATAAACATTTACATCAGGGAAGCTGCATTATTACTAAGCAGGACCAGAAACAAAAAAAATCAAACAACTGTATCACTACCGCTGACATAATAGTGTATGCAACATACGAGCGTACTACAAGGTATGCCTAGGATCCTTCGTAAAGGAAAGAAAGGTCAAAGAGAAACCAATAACAAACAAGATTGGACTACCAATTATGAATCCCAAAGCTCGTTCCAAATCGCCAATCATAACTCACAAAACAACTATTTGTTTTTTTTTTTTTTTTTTTTTTGAAAAGGCACAAAACAACTCTTTAAAATTGAGAGATACATCATTTTATTATGTTTGGGAATCTTGAACCATCAACTTCAGTCCTGACTACCCAAATAAAATTTTCCATTTTCTGATGGAGCAAAGACTTGCTATTATTTGGCTTCGACACCTGATTGCGTTTCTTACATTGTGAAATAGTTTTCGAGCAATGTATTCACTATTCAGGATGCAATCTTCAGAATTTCCACAGTATGCGTCACTCACACACGGCACGCTCTCTATGGTGAAAACAAAAAGGTAAGGTTGAGAACATTGGACCGTATCTATACCGTCATAACCGGGAACCTTTGAGACGCTAGGGTAACGTTGTTGCTAATATAAAGACATAAACTTGACTTTAGATCTTTGTACTCCCAAATGTTCTAAATATACCCAACAAATCAAATTTTCGATACCCATTGCCCTTAATCACACACTATTTCAATGAGACAAGACCCCTGATGGTAGCAATACTGAAATTAAATCATATAATATATAGTTCTAGCAAAAATAATCATATCAAATCCTCAATGAACCAATCATAGCATACAAAATCAAATGAATTCATCAAAATGAGCTAATTACACAAACCCCACCAAAAAAATACACATAAAAAAGCATACTTTATATCATTATATGACACTTCATTCCCAAATTTAAAAAAAAAAAAAAAGAAAAAAACACCCAGATAAAAAAAATCGACCTATTTAGCTGAAACTGAACAAATTAACATAGAATAGAATTGAAATAAATTAATACCCAAATCTGGGCAATGATAAAAATGGGATGAAGAAAAAAATGTTCTTACATTTTAGCTGAGCAAACAGAGATAGAAGCCAATAGGAGGAAGATTTGGAGCAGAGATGCCATGATCTTATTATGAAAAATGTAAAGAGGAGATGTAATTTGAGTTAAATTACTGAAACGTGAACGATACGACTTGTGATTTAGGAATTTAATTGAGTTTTTGTTGATGTGATGCCAACCCCATGAAATTCAGCTCAGAGTTTGAAGAAATTGAGTTAGGGGTACATTTCTTGCTTTTTTTCTTTTTCTTTTTTAGGGCTCATTCAATATCACTGTCTTTTTGAAGAGTCGAAATGGGATGTTGAAGTTAAACGTGGGCAAAATCGGGAAAACTGTCTACTTAAATTTTGAAGTAGGGTGATTTGTAGAAAGGAATAGAAGGTACTACAACGTCAAATACTTCCATGTCAACCTGGTCAAATATAGGTTGATCAAATATAAACTTGTTACTGACATAAATCAGAAGCGATTTAAGTGTCGTTTGGATACAACTTGAATTCATGGAAGTTGTATGGTTAATAGAGGTGTAGGAATTATGGAAAAATAAGAATGCCAAATTTCCATACTTTTTTTTTCTTCTAGGAAGTGCAAACATCCCGGCACTACTTTTAAAATAAGCGATGACTCAAAATCCCGGAAATTTTAAACTATAAAACTCATATGAATTTTTGGTTAAATTTTGAAAATTCTAAGATTTATTCATTAAAACCGCGTCATAGTAGGTAATTATCTCTCCTTTCTAATCCATTGTAATTGTTTGTTTGTTTTTATTCGAAATTCGATCAATCTTTTTTTTTTTTTTAATTTGTGTTTTAACAAAGCTCAACAGCCTTGGTGGCGCATCATCTTAATACTTAGCGAAATTGTATTCTTCTGCAATTTGACATAACCTAATATTGATGATATTGTTTCAATATAATTTTGAGATAGTTTGATGATCACTTTTATGCAATCTAACACTATCATCTGTAGATTAATGTAACTAGAGGCCTGTGGCTGTAGCATCTCCAAGGAACTGATGTACAGTACATTAGACTCTGGCTACTTCTTTCAAGTACAAAGTACTATAGTAGGCTTTAAAGAGATCCATTTTTCGAGAACCGATTTTATTTCATGTTAATTCACAGCCTCCCAGTATTATTACAGATTACAGTCACTGTGTTCTAGTTTGATTGTTGAGACATCCACTGTTTCAGGTACCACTCTGCATGTACACTTGATTTTGGGAGAGGGAAACTCTAATGCTGATAAATTGTTCAGAAAAAATAGTAGTATACTGTATTACAGAAGGCGCCAAGCCGCCACGTAGAGCTTGTCAAAATTTGTTTGGTCAACCAACTCGATCTGGACCCCTAAATCGACTTTTAGATAGATGAGAGGAGCTATGTCTTGAACCTCTGAGTAAGCTTATCAACACCTCCTCTGCAGTCATCGACAACACGCTTAGCTCCTTCTTTCACTGTTGCACCAATGGCAGCTGCTCGCTGTTGTAATTCTTGTACAGATTCACCTGTTTTTGCAAAGGCAATATCTTTGAATTCTGCTGTCTGCCTGCCAGTGTTGGAGATCCACTCTTTGATGGCTGATATCAGGTCCTGTATCTTGTTGATGATCTTGTTTATTATCTCTTTTGATTTTCCCTGGACTTCAGCTGCCATAAGCTTAAGCCTGTCAGTCAAATTGTCCCCCCTCTCAACGGTTTCTTCTAATGCAAGCTTCTTCCCTACATTGCTCCATGTAACATCAGCTACAGCTTCTTCACGAAGGTCCTCATCGACCACCACTTTGATGCCCTGTCTCTCCCAACGATCTCTGGCTTCTTCTAGTGTTTTTGCATGCTCTTGAACTCTTTTTGCTTCATCCTCTGCCCATGACCTGAACGCCAAGTTAACGTTATCAACCAGAAGTGCAATGGGCAGCATAGTGGGAGAATTTACAAACATGCTAAGAATGGGGAACCTCTCATTTTTCTCGGAAACAGTATTTTGGGACACAAAATTGGGTGATTAGTTCAGGACTCACGAGTACAATGGACATTCTTCAGAGCAACAAAAAAAATCCAGATGTTGAATGTGATAGCAGTAGAAAAAACTATCAAAACTTACCGGGCCATGGATAGAGCCTTTCGCTCAACTTCTAGTTCATACTGCAGCCTTACAATTGCTTGGTTATCTTCTTCGGTCTCTTTCCTGAGCTTTTCAATCCTTTCCTTCTCATATGATATCTCAACCTTGTTGCTCATAAGGTTCTGCAACTGTTCTTCCAGCTCGTGCCTCAATCTAGAGAGCACTTCCATTTCTGATTCGACAGCGGCCCGTTGCTTCATTAGGGCTCTATTTTCTTGTTCTCTCTCTGCTCTTAGCCTTTCCACTTCTTGCATAGCCTCTTCAGCCATTTTCTGCACAGCATCAATTTTTTCTCTTTCCAACATAAGCTCATTTTCATAGTTCGCATTGACATCCTTTTCAACTTCAGCTACCAATGCATTATGAGCAGAAACAGCTTTGTCGGCAATGGATTCTGCTTCAATACGAGTAAGTTCTTCACTAACTACGTCTGCCGACTCCCCAGTTGCAAGAGCAATTGCTGCTTGGCCTTTTGTGACAGGCTTATCTGGCTGGAAAAGCCTTGTGTAGCCTACAAATCAACCATAACAATCAATTAAATATCAGAGTTAGAAAATAGAGGTTATCATCTACATCAGGAGTACAGGACTCACCAAATGCAAGAGCTACGATTCCTTGGTCTTTTGCAGATATGTCAGCCACAAGCGCAGGAAGCGCATCTGGGTCAATTCTATCAATGTCTATGAAACCAGAAAGTTGGTGAAGCACCTATCAGAAATTGCAGACAAGATAAGCTTTTTAAATACATAATGGCAATGTTAAATTCTCAAATTTGAGGGTAACTACAGATATTTAAACCTTTTTGTCAGTTTCTGGTAGCTGCCTCTTTTCTAAGGCCATCTTCCAGGTAACAAGGTCCTGACGAGATAGAGGACTGCACAGAAGAAATCAAGAAAGTCAAATCCATAACAGCCAACAGAGAGGGCAAGATGTGGGAGGCAGAAACATGTGGTAGGTCCCAAAATTGGAAAAAGTGTCTACTAGCCTCACTAGGTGAAGTGTACCGGAGGAGTTTAAAGCACTCTCCAAACGTGGGATCGGCCCTCATGTCCCAAGGGCACTCCAAAGGTGTCCATGGTAAAAGTTTGAGAACATTCAACAACTTCCAAAAATGTGTCCAACAATGGCCAAAATCACAATATATAATCTACATTTTTCGGACCAAAATGGTCTTGGAACAACAGTGGCTCAAATTTTCGTGGGAGCCCTTAGGGGTCATATTATGTGCTTGGGCAAAACATTAGAGCAATACACCTATAATAAGTGCCTCAAAACAGCCAAAAGCACACTTCTGCCTCAACGGGTGACATGACTCGGATGGGATTAAAAGGCCCAAAAATGGGGAAACTAGCCCTCAAATTCATAAAAGGCGCTCCCAAGGAATCCATGGAAATGTTTCCAGAACATTTAGATACTTTGAAAAAAGTGGCCAATATTGGATAAAAACAAAGGCTATAAACCACGGTTTTAGCCCAAAACAGCTCCGAAACAAAAATGGCTCAAATTTTTGTGGAAGTCTTTGATGGTCATTTTATTGGTTTTAGCAAAATATTAGAGCCGAAAATCTATTATAGGTTCCCAAATGTTAAAAAGCGCACGCTAACCGCTACAGGTGACGTCGGTATCCAGCAAAAGCACTCCAAATTGTCCTATCGGTAAAGTTTTGAGAACATTAGGCTCCTTTAAGTAAGCGCAAAAAGTTGGTCAAACCGAAGTGTATATACTACATCTTTTTGCCCAAAATGGCGTGGAACAAAAACAACTCAAGTGGAAAAAGTTGGTCAAAATCGAAGTATATATACCATGGCATTTGGCCTAGAATGGACCCGGAACACAACCGACTAACTTTTTGAGGAATCCCCTGAAGGTACTAGAATGTGTTTTACCAAAATATAGAGTAAAAAAACCTTTAGTGGTCCCAAATTTGGTAAAGAAACGCACGCTACCGTCAACGAGTGAAGTGTGCTAAAAAGGTTTTAAAAAAACTTCGCTAATCAAAGAACGTGCCCTCATATACAACAAAGTCACTCCAAGGATGTCCATGGTTAAGTTTTGAAAACATCTAGATATTTTAAAAAAAAGGTGGTCAAAATTGGCCAAAACCGAAGCTATCCACGGTTTTTGGCCGAAAATGGTGTCGGAACTGAAACGGTTAGCAACATATCAGAGCCAAAAACCTATGGCAAGTCCCAAAATTGGCAAAAGCCACACATTAGCCTTGACGGGTGACTTGTGCCGAAGAGGCTTATAGGACTTCCTTAATAGAGGAACTCGCCTTCATATACAACAAGTGAACTTCATAGCATCCTAGTAAGGCCATATCATTATGGGGCAAACGAGCAATATCCAAGCTCCCCCTGCTTTCTTCTTTAAAATCCATATACTACCATTATCAATTATTTGACAAAGGCACAATGCAAATGGAGATCTCAACCATGAGATTTGTGAAGAGAGATCCAACATTTTCGTATATTATGTACCATGAGAAGCTAGTCAAATTCACATCCTAACCAATAGAATGAAAGTAAATTGACACCTGGGATTCTCAAAATTATGCACTACCCCTTATTGGACTTGTCTTTGGCGTACATCTCCGAAGGTTTTTTCAATAGGATAACATGTCAGTGATAGAAGTAAAGAAGTGAGCACAAACAGTTTCAAAAGTGCCCCAACACCTTTGCTCATGATAATGGGGATCCATATCCAGAAGTAAGTTTCACTCAGAAGTTATGCAGTTATGTTGGGATTATCAATAACAATGAGATAATTGACTAGGCAAAAGATAGTACACTAACAACATTCAACACCAAAATGGTGTACCAAAGCCAACTTTTCATAAACAAGAATGGTAACAACATAACGAGAAAAGCACTTGCTTTGTAGTTGTGAGATACCGGACCGGCCTGGGGGTGGAACGATTGGGTTCGCTATTTTTTATTGGAGTCGCCAGCACGATTTTAATAGGATCCTATGAACCTAGAATGGGTCCTTTGCAAGGTACGATTTGGGAAGGTGTTAGGCACCCAAATCGCCCGTCTTAAGACGGCCTCTACTAATTGATCCAAGATAAATATAAAGTTATAATTGACGACATATTTCATATAGCAAATAGCATGCAATTACGTACGTATGAAATTAATTACGCAAACATACTTGTAAAAGAAAGCAAGAAATATGATAATGCAGCACGTGTATACACGAAGGACAGCCAACATAATTACGCAAGAAAGCTAAATAAAGCTACGTGCAAATAAAGCCTGAAAAAGTAGTCTATCCTAGGAGTCAAAGCATGCATTACCTACCGACAAAAACTTCATACACACATGACAATACCAATGGAAACTTTCCCACAAAACCCAGAAATCATATTTAGAGAAAGGAACACAAGCTAATGAAAACAGAGAAAATAAGATTACTTAATTTTCGAAACATTTAGAAGAGATAAAGAGGCCCTCAAGTGGACATACTTGTGTCGTTGTGCGGATCTTGGTTTCATATACCAACGCGCCCAACCCTTGTCTTCGAGCCTCCTATTATATTTTGCCCAACGATCTAAGTTCAACCTTCGCCGGGGTGACCTCGCTATCGTGAATTACTCGTTGATCGGAATGGTATGTGTGTGTGATTTGTGTATAGAAAAAGGGTTTGAGACCTTATTCCCGAGATGAGAACAAGGTGAATCAATGATGATAAGTGTTTCTTTTTATCAGCCTTTCGTCCCCCCTTTGTGAAGAAAAAAAAGCCCCTTTATATAGGAGATAGCATAGGGTTTTTGGGAGATTATTAGCAGCTGATAAAGCCTTGGAGAAGAAGGCAAAA
>JBBYHQ010316328.1:0-16389 GCA_038382645.1 Spergularia azorica | reverse complement strand
AATGAAACGTTATACGCTTGTTGAATCTACTGTGATATTTCTATTTTGGTGATGTAATTTGTCTCGATGAATAATTTGTAAGATAACGTGCTAAGTGCGGTTTTCGAAAATAAAATTAAAACGTTTTCAAAATCTCGGTAAGGGTTTTTTTTTTTTTTTTTTTTTTTACACGAGTTGAGGTGTTAGCTTACTCAATTTCACTGACTTTTTCAACTGTGGTTTTTGTGTTTTAAATCCACCACAAGTTTGGAGTGTTTAATGTATTACGGGGACGACGACTCACTAGATATTAGTTGAATCAAATAAAGCTTAACTTTAAGCTATAGACCATTAATAATACTTATATTATTTCGTATTTCATATTTCGGATTTTGGATTGTTGTAATTTAATTATTGGATTGTAATAGACTATTTAGACCATTAGACATTTATATTCTGGCTTTTGAATTCTCCTTGCATTCAGGTTTTGACTTGGGTGCGGAGTGACACCTCTGAATTTTCTTAATTGTTATTTTGGTTTGCGATAAAATGTTTTAAAAAGGAAAAGAAAATTTGGGGGTGTTACATGGACTAATCAAACAAACGACTCAACCTTAAATTAAGTTTATCTTAACATTCTGACTTCTTAGGAGTTCACAACTAGTTTAACTAGTATCTTCCATTGGTCAAACATTACACTTGATTACATCATAACAAGGGGTTTACACTGAATCAGGAAATGCTTATAATAGCACACATGTAACTTATAACACGTTTCAGGATTTCACTTGACTCAATTGAACAAGTAATCCGACAACTAACTGATCAGTCAAATACACAGTCAACATAAATCAACTTATACAAATAAATAACCCCCATAGTTACCAAGTTCACCAAACATGTAATAACAAACCTCAAAACTTATAAAGGTTTTACTGACCAAAACGTATGAAGGGCACTCTAACCACTCATAAGGCTACAAGTATCACCCCTACAATCGAACTCAAAATCTAGAATTGTCAAACAACACATATACTTTCCACATCAATAAGATGAGAACTATATTACATACCTTGTGTTCAGCCTATCTCAAATAGAGCACACAGATAGTGAATTTAAACACTCATAAGATGCATGTGAATAATGTTTTAACTAGATTTAAAACAATCCTAGTACTCAAACAACAACACATAAGAGTTTACAACTTTGTGTTCGACTCTCTAATCACATTCACATGTACTCCTACCATATTTAAATCACAGGATTCACACTGAACACAACAAACATCTCTAAGAGTAATCGGAATATCAAAACAAGTTATCCGGCTAAGTCACTACAAGTTCGTCACAATACAGGACAACTTTAGACTAGCTACTCACATTACCCTAACCATTACAAGTTAACAACCTTAGGTTTCTACCACATTAACCATACTTTTAAACACAAGCAATAATAGGTACGTAATTAAGTAACCGAAAAACAAGTTTTTACTCTTACTCTTAATTGCTTGGAATTATATGTAAAACAACAACACCAAAAACATGCAAGTTAAACGCACCATGCATTTTAATTAACATTTATTACGTGATAAACGATAGTCATGGATTAATCGGCAAAATAAGATAGAAGTGAACTTATCTGTTAGCTGAGCAACATTATCTCTTCCTTTCATCTGGCTGATGACCAGGACTCTCTCTCACAATCTAGCTTTATCTCGCACTTTCCAACATCTTACGAGGCTCCGACTTAAGATTTTACCTCGACCAACAAAATAAATATATACATTAGATAATCCACTTCTTAACAATTCTTACTCCTCGATTTGCACAAAATATGGTACACTAGCTACTCCAAATGTCATCGTAGGGTTTTTCAACTTGAGCCCAACTTACCTAAGTTTTCTATCAGTCAATCCAAACAACCTTTCATGGAGTGTCACAACATAGAATCAGCAAAGGCACACAAATCACATTCAAGAAATTAGTTGCCGCAATAATACATATTAGACACAACCGAAGCCAATGACTTGGAGCACGCTAGACCTTCCCTTTGTACGTACGCCTAGTTACATAGGGCTTACAAACCAAGCTTAATGCATAAAACAACACAGCTTAAAAACATGTCTCCCATGTAGGAAACTAAGTTTTTCAGCACTAACATTCAGTCATCCAAACTTGTTTAGAAATCAGTAGCCGCACAGATCAGTTGACACACAAGTCAGGGATTTCCTATTAACCCTTTGATCTCGACAAATCTTACGACAACACAACAAAGAAAGATTACCATACACAATTAACACAAAACATATATTGATCTTATTAACAGAAACAAGATTAGGCGCATCCACTAGCCACACAAAAAACATGTGACTGACAAATCAAAAAACAATAACAGCTCATTAAGCTTAGACTACGCGGCGTCACACTAGTCTATCATCATACATTAAACGCACGCAAGATTAAACACATCCATTGTTAAACGATCATAATTCCCATAATATTGCATATCACGACTATCGGCAATAAAAATAAATCAAGAAGATTACCCATACAAATCTTGGTTAGCTTAATCGAAAACATCACAACCACACAACGCAACAAGAATTTAGGGCAACAATACAGTCAAATTAACTACAAAATCGTCTTTAAGATTGTTGGAAATAAAGGAGTAAATCTGACTTATCTGACAATAATCGAATCGAATAGCGAAATTGTTGTGCCGAGGTTTTAAGGCCTCTGTACTTAAAGACGATTTCGCCGAGCCACGGTGCAAGCTCCTCTTGGTGTTCGCCCTCCAAGTTACACAACACCGAACCTCCTCTGCACTGAAGAAATTCGGTTGGTATAACAAGCCCCGTATGCACGATCAAAGCTCAAAGGTATCTCACTTTACACCTTGAGACTTTAACGAGACTCTTCTGATTTTTCTGTATCTAGGGTATGAGAGCCAAGGACGTATATATAGTCCCCTAAGGAAACAACAACACGATAATGGGCTTTAGGAAATACGCGTAAGACCGCCGACATCACTCGGCATTCCGCCGAGCCAAAAGCCGCGGTCCGCGGAGCACCTGGCGCGGTCCGCCGAGCAGACACGCGCGCTCCGCGCCCGAGCTTCTGATCTGCCTCCTTTTTCCCTACGTGCGCGACCCGCCTTCCTTCGAAGCGGTCCGCCAATGTCCTCAGTTTACAGCTTGTTGATTACCAAACTCCAACAGTCAATTCTTGTTTTTCCGGAAATTTTTTTTATTGTCCATATTGAGCTCGAGATCTATATATGTTTCTCGTTTGTCGCATATGACCATGTGAACGGTATTTATAGTCAAGTATTTCTAGTCTTGTGTGAGACGGTCTCACATAACTTATTGTGAGACGGTCTTACATAACTTATTGTGAGACATTTTTTTTTATATAAATAGCGACCTCTTTTACATTTATGGTAACCGTAAAACCGTTTAGTGATTACATTGATTTAATGTAAGATTATAATGCCCCATATAAAATGGGTAAATGTGTTATTCAAATTATGCCTAAAGTTTATATTTCGTGGCCCATTTAAATTACAAACAATATGGTTAAACGGAAAATGCACGTGGTACCTCTGTATTTTAAGGCTTTGCACGCAGTACCCCTACACCTTATCTTTATGCACACGGTACCCCTGTACTTTGGGATACCGCACATCATACACATTTTTGCTTCTTCCGTTATAACGGCGTTATTAATACCTTAATTAAACAATAATCATACATCATTATCTATCTAACTACCCATCCAAACCTTAATTTACCCCATACTTAGTTACTTACCCATTTTTATGTAAAACCAAAACCCAACTCCCACCTTTCTCTCTCCTCCTTCCCCTTCTCAATTCTGTGACCACCTCTTCCCGACGCCGACAGCCACCGACAACCACCACTTCTGGCGTCGACTACTCCGCCTATACCGTCGTTCGCCAACGAGTCTAGCCCCTACCCCGCGACACCAATAACATCTCGTCGCCCCCCATTTATATCTTTCTCGCACGTTTATCTCTCCTCCCATATTTTCCTTTTCGGCTACAATGGTCGACGAACCAAAAAGTGGGGGCGACAATGAGGGTAGTGGGGCGACGAACAAAGGGCAGGGAACGACGAAAAGAGGAGTGGTGGCGGTGGATCGAGGGGGGGAATCGCGTTGGAGGGAGCCATCGACGGTGGGCGAGGACTGCACCGGTGGAGTCGCCAAGGTATGAAGATTAGGTCGGTGGTGAGGGTGAGGGAATATGGTGGTGCGGTGAATATTTCAGAGCCGGGAATGGAGGTTGAACGTGGTGGTGGGCAAGGAAGGGGAGAAGGGAGAGGACTGAACTAATTACAGTCAAGTCAACCTTATTATCTGATAAAGTGACGGAAGTTAGATAAAAGGGCATGCTGTGCGGTATTCGAAAGTACGGGGGTACCACATGCACAATGTTAAGTTGTAGGGGTACTGCGTGCAAAACCCCAAAATATAAAGGTATCGCGTGTATTTTCCGATGGTTAAATCGTAAACCAATATGATCATTAAAAGGAATATAATAATTACAATTTATCTTAAACTATTTACTTCCTAACCAAATAAAGTGGTCTCACAATAAACTTATTGTGACACTGTTGAAAAAAAATCATTTTTTAATAACTTGATCTATGACGTAAATTGAGTAAGAATTTATCAAATGGAACAGGCCCAATCAAGCCCGACTTTTCCGAAATGGCGCCAAGCTCGACCCAAAATAGCCTGCAATAAGATCGGCCGAGCTCGTGGACCGAATTTTGGCCCGGTCCGGCTCGCTTTAAATAAAATGTTTAAATTTTATAAATCTTAGCCATGTAAACTAGTGTAAATGACGAAATTGGTATATAAAGTACTCAATATAGTAAAATTAGGCCATGTACAGCAAAAAACAAAAAAAAAAAAAAAAGTATATAAAAATAATATTTATATAATAATATTAAAAAATATTGTAAATTATGATAATAACATCAAAATCTAATATATATATTATATATTTAAAAGCTAATAATTTAGAGCGTATTGAGGGTGTCGGGAGGTCAAGAAATGCACAGAGAGAGTCCATTAATTGCAAAGCTGTCACATTAAAAAATGCACAAAGAGAGTCCAATGTTCGTAAAACTCTTACGTAATAAAGTTATCAACATAAAACATAATATAAACTGTTATAATTTGGGCCATGTATATTAGAATATTACGATACGTATAACATTGAGTTTGTTTCGAAGTGTACTTCAATATAAGATCCATTTACACATATTTTTGAAAAGTTAAGTATGATTTTAGTTGAGATATGTCGACAAGTTTAAGAATTTTGTAAAAATGTTTTAATAAATAATAAAAAAAGAGTATTATTTAAAGATAAAGTAATACTCGATACAATTATATAATTTAGTGAGATTATGAGACATCTTAACTAACCAACATTTAATTTGTTATCATAATTTATTTATTTTGAGATTAACTAATTAATAAAAAAGAATATGAAAGTGTGTCTCGTGTAGTTCACGGCTTTCCATCTAGTCCTCTTTAAAAAGGTACAATAATTTATTAATCTAATACTATATATTAAAACCTGAAACCAAGTCTTTCCTAGAACGACGCTTGACATTTATTAATTGGATAGAACATAAAAGTAGCATTAAATATAATTGTCGGTTCAGATATGATAATAAATTATCATAGAGTAGTATAATATAGCTAATTTATGGAAAATAATTATTAAGGTAATTTATTTGAACAAAGATAAGCCGTAGTATAGTATAACTAATTTATGGAATATAATCATTATGGTAATTTATTAGAACAAAGATAAGCCAAAATTTTTCTTATAGAGTGAGTATAAACAATATAAATATATAGCCCGGGCGTGGCATGGGCATGCAAACTAGTATGCAAGTAATAGAGAATATTAATGCGTAGTCATCAAAAACGTAATAAATAGCTACTACTGTACCTAACTTTAAAAAACAAAACCCGAATGAGTCAGAAAGCCCGCTTGGGCCGACCGAAAATGGCCACCCCTATAGCCTAAGAAACGAGATCTAGTCTTTAGGGTTTCTTGGAGTTCTGTTTCGGAGAGGAGAGGGTAGGAGAATGAGAGACAAAAAACTACATACTTTGTGCGTGAGCGTATGTTTGTGTTAGCGATGTTTGGGTCCTCCATGTCCCGGCTGCTTTAAGACGCTTTTTTTTTTTTTTTTTTTTTTTATTGGTCTGTTGTCATTGCTCAAGTTAAAATTGTGACTATTTCTTTACCTGTCATATTGAATTCACTTTTCGATTTCGTTGCATGTTATTATGTAATGTAACAAAATACACTCTTCCTATTTCTACCTACGTTAAAAAAAAAATAATAATAAATAAATTACACAAGATAATATCCCTACTCATTCTAAATTACATACAGGAGCTTCAGAGTTCACTCATATCAGCTCAGCTGCTCAGGAGCTTGTTAGTTGACTGAGACGGCTCCTCATAATCTGAACATCTAACAAATTCTCTCAACTCCTTCGCCTGGCTTGACATTCCGGCAATCGAGTACGCTTTAATCATGGTTCTATACGTAACCCGATCAGGGTTGCATCCTTTGCTCTTCATAATCTCAAGAACATCTTTTATTTCGGCAAACCTTTCCATCCTCCCATAAGCATCCACCAGACAGTTGAAGAACACGGTATCCAGAGTCACGTCTGTGTTGTCGATGATTCGCAGAACGCTCTCTATTTTTTCTGGCTTCCCAGCTCTGCCATAAGCCCTCACAAGTGAACAGAATGTGACACAGTTTGGCTTTATCTTTTCAGACTGCATCAATCTAAACAAGAATTCCATCTGCTTTAAATCCCCAGCCCTGCCAAATGCATCTATCACAACATTGTAGGTTACCATTGTCCAAGAGTAGTGATATTTCTGCATGTATTCCATCACAGCACTCATTTTTTCATAATCCCCGGATTTGCCATATGAGTCCAAGAGTATGTTAAAGGTTCTGATGTTCGGTTCAATTCCTGCAGCTTGAAACTTCTCGTAGCATTTCTCCATCATCTCGATTTGGCCAGTGTTACCGAAAGCTCGAAGAGTTGAATTCATTGTCCATACATCAGGTTCACAATGTCGATTGCAGAGCATTTCTGCTAGTACTGACTCCATCTCTGCAAACCTTTTATGAAATAGGGTAAACTGAATGAATACTGTCCATCAGCACATGACTCACACCCATCTGGTTGCAAGAAAAAAAGGAAAACAAAGAATTACTGATTGATTGCTGGAGGCAATTACACGCTAAGTTTCTCTCTTCCATTATGTAACACCATTATAAATGTCTCAGAATTTAGGGAGTCATCGGCTTGCAGATACATGACAACTTGACAAGAATTAAATGGATCTACAACAATTCTACACATGCGTATAAGCGTATTTAATAGCCAAATTACGATGTAGTATTCATTACTGAGATTGGGACTGAAACTAGCATGTGAATAGACACGTATAATAGCCGATACTGTAAAATATATATCAGGATGGATTATAAGATCAGAAAATTTTGAAGAGAATGCAATCAAGAATTCTAAGCCATAAGGAGGTTAACTGCATCAAAGCTTCTACTAGCAAAATTGAGGACGTGAAGAGAGAGGGCAAGAGACAGAGACAATGTCATACTTTCCTGCTTTTCCGTACGCATCAATCAGAGTGTTGTACGTGACTGTGCTGGGCTTGATTCCCTGTGACACCATGTCAGAAAGCAGCATGGAGACCTTATCAAAGACTGAGACCTGCAGACAGGACTTTATAAGGATAGAGTACGTAAAAACATCAGGCCTGCAATCTGGTGTCTTCTTCATGTGCTCAAGCAATGCAAATGCTTCATCAAACTGACAGCTCCTGCTGTAAGCCGACAAGAGAGCAGTGTACACTTCATGGTTTATGAGGCACCCCTCATCAATCATAGCTTGAAACAGTTCTTGTGCCTTTTGGGGTTTTTTACACTTTCCGAGCATGACAATAAGCTTAATATAGATGCCAGAGTTAGGCCTATACCATAATTGCTCTCGCAGTAGTTCAAAAATCTGCATTGAGTGACATAGAATTAGCTACAGAATATTGTCAAAATTGTCACTAGAATTGGTAGCATCTTAGTAAAGATCCACAGCTACTAAAGAGTGATAAACAGTCAGTGGTGTGCTTGCGATTGTTCTTTAATTGGGGTCAACCAAACTCTCATTCTCACTGATATTTAGAGCTCCTTCAGTTTGTGGATAAAATCACCCACAGTAGTTGCAGGGCTTGATTAGGCTCTCTTTTCGTATATGGGTGTCACCCCTATCAATTGTGTTTTATTATATCCCCCCCCCCCCCTTTCCACCATGGTGCCCTATTTTGACTATATTCATATCCCTTCTATTTATTTGACATGAAAAAAAAAAAATTGAAAGAAATACAGATTACGTCAGTCAGAAACTCAACCTAGGTTAGGTGATAGGTAGGCAGTAGGTCGGTATACATCCCATACTTACTCAAAGTTGTGAGAATGCTCTTACTCTTCAACAGGGCCAAAACATGGTGAAGTTCAAGTTAGTATATGAAACAACACCAAGACCTAAACCACCAACAACAACAACATTACTCCAATGCCTCTAGTTCTTACCTATGGCAGGATAGGGGCTGGTCTGATGTAAGTAACTAAACCAAGTTTTCACATTGAGACCACTTCTTCCACGATGCCATAGAACACACACACGCACGCACGCACGGTTTGCGTGCGTGCGCAAGTACCTTCGCTTAAACACAAGGCTTACGGACTTATCCAAAAGTCCCCCAATAGAAACACAACAATATATACCTTCTTAGTCTTGCTAAGCAATCATGCTAAAGATCTCTTACCCCAAAGATGTTTTTATATCATTGAATAAAATTATTTCTGGACAGAAAATTTCACAAATCACTATGCATTTCTGATCATGATTGATTAATTCTCTTCTTAATCTTCTGAACATGAAAAGAGATAATCCACAGGGTCTTTTATCTTTCTGTTTCTTTTATTGTGGAAAGAAATGATATTAATGTAAAACAAACATAGAGATATACTCAATCAAATCAAGACAAATCCTTCATGACACAGGAATCAAATTTCAAAAACAGAATCAACCAAACAACTTTTTGTGTATAAAAAAGATTGTAGAGGGCAATCTTGAGTTCGTGACCGGTGGAAAACAATAAAACTTTGGTATACTAAAATTATGTTTTCATACAAGAGACATAGACATGGCATACTCATTCTATGCCTCTTGTATTCAACTTGTGAATGTAAGAGACCACTTCTGCTAGCTCAAATATCTTACGAACCGAGCCATGGAAGTTTAAGTCCTATGATAGAGCCACCACCACCATCAGCAAACATTCCAAGGCTGCCACTTCTTATTGGCAACACCCATAGTCCAGAGGTTGTTCAGGCTCCTCCTAGTGAATCTTTTGAGACCAAGCGGCAGTTACCCATGAGCCCCCTGTAATCCCATACAAGATTCAGAGACTTGCACCTGGTGCACCAGTTACCCGTGAGCCTCCTGTAACCCCATTCAAGATTCAGAGGCTCGTGCCCGACGGACCAGTTATCCGTGAGCCCCCTGTAACCCCATACGAGACTCAGAGGCTTGTACCTGGCGGACCAGTTATTCACGAGCCCCTTTTAACCCCATATGAGATTCAGAGGCTTGTACTTGGAGGACCAGTTATCCGTGAGCCCCCACTAACCCCGTAGGAAATTCAGAGGCGTACACTTGATGGGCGGGCTATTTGGAGCCCACGATATGATTTTATGAGTCCCCCTGTAACTCCTTATTACTCATTGCTTCAGGTTTCCATCAAATTACAGTAGTGATTCTCTGTCTATAGTTTTACGAAAAATCAAAAGTATCTCAAAATTTTAACTCATGGAATCTTCCTTAAAAGTTTTTTTTTTTTTTTTAAATGTTTAGCTCATCACAAGACAGACATATAGGCATAGGAAGAAGGACCTACATATGGTGTTCATTGATTTGGAGAAGGCGTATGACAAGGTTCCAAGGGAAGTGCTTTGGTGGGCCCTAACTAAGAAAGGCGTCCTGCGAAAATATAGTAACATCATTAAGGACATGTATGAGGGAGTTAGCACGAGTGTACGGACTAGTTTAGGAAAGTTAGAAGAGTTCCCTATTATGATTAGAGTGCACCAAGGGTCCGCACTTAGTCCGTTTCTCTTTGCTATAGCCATGGACGAATTGACGAGGTCAAGGATGATATAACATGGTGCATGATGTTTGCAGATGATATAGTGTTGATCTCAGAAACGAAAGAAGATCTGGAGAGGAGGTAAGAACTATGGAGGCACACTTTGGAGTCTAAAGGGTTTCGGTTGAGCCGGAGCAAGACCAATAATTTGGAGTGTAAGTTCAACGACATTAAGCGCCCAGAGACAGGGACAATCATGTTGGATGGAAAGGTTGTTCAAGATCAGATTTCTTTCGATATTTGGGATCGATTCTTCAAAAGGAAGGAGAATTGGAATATTGGTTGGAGATGAGGCTCATAGGATCAAATCAAGTTGGTTGACGTGGAAGAATGCCACAGGGTTTTTGTGTGATCGAGGAATGCCCAATAAATTGAAGGGTAAGTTTTATCGAACGACAATTAGACCGGCATTGTTATATGGCACAGAATGCTGGGCCGTGAAACAATGTCACGTTCATAAGATGAGTGTGGCGGAGATGCGCATGCTACGGTGGATGTGTGGACATACAAGACGTGATTAGTTAAAAAATGAAGTTATTAAGGAGAAAGTAGGGGTTGCACCCATTGAGTACAAGATGACGACTGAGGTGGTATGGCCATGTGAGAAGTAGACCTAGTGACGCGCCCATTAGACGGGTAGGGAAGTGATAATATTATTAGGGGTCGGGGAAGACCCAAGATGACTTGGATGAGGGTGATTAGAAGTGATATGAGCTTCCTAGGGCTTCAAGAGAGTATAGTGTTGGATAGGGCGTTGTAAAGAGAATCTATCCGTGATGAAGACTTAATTTTATTCTTTTTGGTTTCTTTGTTTGGTTTTCCTATTTTTTTTCTCTTACTATGTGTTCAAAGTTCATAGGTTTTTCATTTTTTTTTTTTTTTTTGATGACTTTCTAAAACTTCTTTTGAAAGTGTTTCAATATTTCTAAACGGTTCACAAGGATTTTGAAATTTTATGGCATACACAAGTCACAAGACGGTTACTCGATGTCAATTCATGTTAGCCGACCCCAAATCATTTTGGCAATAAGGCTTGATTATTGTTGTTGTAGTTGTAGCTCATCACAAGTCTAAATTCAAAAGGAGTTGTATTTTACAAATGGCTTCAATGCATCCAAACGAAGCTCAGGTATTATCTAAGATTTCCAAACTCCAAGTCATCCACTAGAAGCACAACCCTAATTTAAGATCAGCATTAAGCATGTGATACAGTCAAAGCTCACAACGGTACTGAGAGGGGCTGATCGTAGTAAACGAGACTATATGTTAAATATTGAGCTCGTTTGTGAAAACAAAAAACAAGACAACTCCCCAAACGACACTAAAACAGCAAAAGAACCACAAACTTAACAAGGTTATACTTGGAACAGGAAACATATGCACACAATTAGTGAACAGACCCATGCAACAAATCTACGATTGATAATTCAGTGGTCCGTATGTTTACAAGAGCATGGTTCTGGGGGGTTTTCTCCTTAGGATTAGCCTTGATTGCCTTCTTCAAAATTTTGGTTGTAATAGGCATTTGATGAAACTCACTTTGAGAGTTTAAATCAGGCCATTCTTTCACACTGAACTCTACAAACTTATCTTCGACTCTATAGTTGCTCCAAAACAGGATTGATCAATAGCATTTCAACACTATAGATTCCAAAGTTAACCAAACCAAAACTCTAATACTGTAACAGTGTTATCATGAAAAGTGGAAGAGATGGTAATAACCTCAGCCAAACTCTCCATCTTCTCTCATTTCTCCATCTTGTACCTTTTTCGACTTTTTATTTAATAGATTTGTCTATGCACCATATTCCATAAAACATGCTCAAAAGCCATATGAACTTTAGAGGTGAAAGGAAGAACTAATGGGGATGACCTCGTACCACACATGCCAGTAAAGTTATACTGCTTGAAATGGAGTAAAGAGCAAATTGCAACATCACTCAAAAAAGAGCAACAAGTTATCATACAGCCAATAAGAAGCTCCATGAACAAATACCCAATATCTATTACTCCGTATTCCACAAAATTCACCACTAAAACAGAAAACACCTACAAAATTTCAGCTTCAAACTACAATTTTAATATGGAAAAGATAAATTTCCCATGAACTGTCACCAACTGTCCATCAACACTATCCTTCCTCATCAATGCATACAAAATCCATTATGAAACTACCCAATACCAAATCAACCAACATATAAAAAAAAAAAAAAAAAAAAAATAATAATAATAATAATATATAACATTATATGAAACTACCACCACCACCACCAACAACAACAACAACAACAACCACCAAGCCTTATTCCCAAAATGATTCGGGGTCGGCTAACATGAATCGTCATTTGTAACCGTCTTGCGCAAGCCACTATGAAACTACCGAATACTAGATTAATCAAAATAGACAAAATAGCAAAAACAAAACAATACTCCGTATAACATTATATCAAATCAAATGAGTGTATAATAAAATAACAACATTACCCAGTGCCACGTACCAAAACATAAAGAAACTGCTTAGGGATGAATAAATCTATTACTTTTAATAATTGCGTGCAAGAAAAGCTGAGGTGGCAAGCTTCAACATACAACTGGCATGTCAGCAATATGTCAGCAATCATTTAACACGTCACAATGCTCATTGGTAAATCAACCAAAAATGTGTGAGGTAGGATTTGAACCATTGACCTCTCACTTACTTATTCATCCCATTACCAGTGTGCTAACCGTTACTTCATGCATATTTTTACTACTCATTTTATAAAAAGGAAAGAACCAGTCCAAATGAATGTAGATGACCAAATCTTTTATTTTTGAACATTTTGACTAATTATGGAAGTAAATATGACATTAATGACTATACATTAGCTTCCAATTTATTGGACTTTCCATATTCCATATGTGACTATGAACATATAATATATAGGGTGTGAATTTAATTTTTTAAAAAAAATAAAATACAGGACATTCATACGGCACTCTTAATGTTTCAATATAATTAAGTTATTTTTGTTTCAAACTTAAAGTTGATCAAACAAAATTGAACCCAATTTGAATACCATTTAGAAAATGTGACGGGTGTTGAAGTGCAGATTAAGGAATTCAGGTAAGAAGTTTGCGAAAACTAAGAGTTGGCTAAAACATTTGATTGGGGACAACTAGGTGTCAAATAAAATGTTGTCGAGTCATAGGGGTGTTAGCTTAGCTACGGAAGTAGGTGAAGTGAAGTTGTTAATTAGGAAAGTTCGTAACACGGGTGAGAGTTGTTACGTTGAGCTATGTGTATACGAGCTAACAACAGAGTGTGGAATTGCCTAAGAAAATTGATAGGGGAGGGAGTCAACTAACAACATCAAAAGGATTGTCGAGTACAATAGTCAACGGGTGGTCAAGGGGTAGAGTAGGAGATCAAATAAGTTGGTAAGAGGTTAGGGAGGTGAATTAGACATTCTAGATTTTAGATTCTACTTACTTTTTTTAAAACAAATAAGATTACACACAAGTAGACCTATTGAACGGGTCGCATCAGGTTAAATATAAGATTGACCAGTTCCCTATAGGTCGTATCAAATACAAGTTCGGGTCGCGGTTGGACTTTTAGAATCAACCATAAGACTAAAATTTGTCTTAATTTTGTTTAAAATATGAGTCAACGAGTTGATTCGGGTTTGATCAACAGATACGGGTAACAAACGGATCCGAGTCAGAAAAAATGGTTCATAACAAAAAAAAAATAAAACAAAATAAAAAAAAAAAAAACGGGCCGGAATAGGTGTTGGCGGGTCTACAAAAATTACACAAACCCAATACTCTTTCAGTCTTTCTTTAAACACCCCATATGCAACACACAACTTAATTGAGGAGGGTGTACACACAAATCAGTTAATCTAAGTTCCAAAAAAAGTGCATGGAAATTTTGCTAAGATTCTTATTTAACTCGTTGTGTAATTTTTGTTTAACATTGATTAATTGATTATTGTGTACTCCCTCCTTAACATAGGCGTATTTTGAATATGAGCTGTTTAAAGAAAGTCAGAGGGTGCATTATATTTGGTGTTGTTTTGGATTCTTATCGGTGTTATTATTATCTCAGTTCATTTTAAATTTATATTTGTAAATAATTAGGTTTAAATTTACAAAGTTCAAATTTTTAAGTATTTTAAAAGTAACATGACATAGTAGCATTTTTAAATAAACATTCAGAATTCCCCCAAACTAATGGGTGTATAATACAATAACAACATTACCCAATGCCTCAAAGGCCCCTGCCTTCGAAAACATAGAGAGACTGCTTACGGATAAATAAATAGGTATATAATACAGTATATGATAAGTGATGTAAAAAAAAAAAAAAGTTACCTTGAGGGCAGATTCCCAGCGAAGGGCAGTAATTCTTTCATGAAGAGATTCAAGAACAGTTCTGGGCAATAATCTCTTAGAACTTATCCCTTTCTTTTTCTCAATCACAGCTTTGGTAGCTTCTCTTCGAAGTATCACTGAAATCGCCTTCTTTGATGCAATCTTCCTGTTAACTTCCTCCTTTCTCTCTTTTCCTTCTTCTTCTTTACTCTTCTCCTTTACTCTCACTGAAACTCCCCATCTTTTCTGGGTTTTGGACAAAGAAGAAGAAGGAGGAGGTCGGTTTGGGTCGGCTTCTGGAAACGGGTCGGGTCTGCTGGTGGGTTTGGACCGGACCGGTGTGAGATGAGTGGGTTTGGGTGTCGGGCGGTGGTTCAGAATCGGCGGGAAAGGAAAGGTGGGCCCTTGAAGTGAGGCCATATGGTTGGTTTGTTTTTGTGGGGGTGATATGAGAAATGGGATAAAATGTTGAAATGCACCAAACAGATATTGTACACACTACAAACTCGGTTTCCCCTAATTCTTTACATTTTGCTTTTGGAACGGAATTTGTGTTCTTTCGAAAATCTTACTCCGTATTAGATATGGTCTAACATTTGAATTGTAAGAAACTTTTAACGCGAGACTCATTAATGTGATTTGAGTTTGACTTACATGTGTGGGGATTATTTGGTGTCATATTGCGCGCATGGTTGAACTAAGCAAACCCCGATTGGGAAGGAAGGTGAAATCGAAAATAAATACGAAGAAAACTAAGTACTAATCAAATCAAACAAAAGTTCAGCAAAATTTGTTGAGGTTCAGTAAACTTTGTTGCACTAGACCAAAATAATTGATCTCAAGTTCACATAAAATTCAGAAGCAGACAGGACCAATGTAGGTTTTAGCCAACTTCGTTTTACAGGTCTTGGTAAAACCGTATGAAGGAAGCTACCAAGTACCAACCAGTGCAGTACTGCAATTAGTTTAAAGTCTAAACTTTGCCCCTTTGCTTTTAGAACTAACATCAGAGGCAGCAGCTAAGGGTGATTGCTCTGATAGCAAATTTTCATTGACTGGTACCACAGAATACTGAAGATGCGATGTCATGTGCAGGTGTAGTAGTCTGTACGCTTAATTACACGCCTTGGTTTCCTTGTTCTCTACCGCCTTATTAAAACCTGAACAATAGAAACGCGACTGAATACTGCTGTCATGAATGAGAGCTAATGCAACAGCAGTATACAACACAAAACCACAGAACCAAAGATTACTGAGCTTTACATTTTATTGGAAGTAAGAACAACTTTAAAGTACAAAGACCCCCCACAAAAAAAAAAAAAAAAAAAAAAAAACACTGTTCTGGTCACTGATACTCAGTTCCCTTTCAAGTCTCGCTTACATGTTACGAGCTTATTTCCTGCCTATAGCCTACAAGTCCTGAAATAAGTTTTCAAATAAACCACATACCATCAAGTTGTATTGGATATGCACTCAAAGTTGATTAATTATGAGGAAAAGGTGTGTTGCATTTTATTGTCAAAAGATTTTGATTCAAGCAACAAATTTGCCATTATTCAGGTCCTAGATGAACAAAACCAACAGAATCAATTTTCGCAATTACCATTGTGGGGAAAAGGAGCGCTAGCATTCTTGACATCTAGAACTCTGGACTTCCATAACTCCATGAGCAGTATCTGAATTTAGGGGGGAGAACCCCATCCACCTCCTCCGGGAGTTAAAATCACAATCGTTTCTCCTGCCTGCACATGTATGG
>JBBYHQ010316317.1:0-16391 GCA_038382645.1 Spergularia azorica | reverse complement strand
ATATGACATACCGATTTTACTATCGAGACCAAATTCGAGATTAAATCTGTTATCGTATGGTTGGAATAAGTTGGTCATGATGTGAGATTTATAAACGGTCCATATATACATACTCCACGTCTCCACATATCAAATGTGAGATTTATGACACCTCATGAGGAATCCTTAGATATTTATAGGTCTATGAAACTTTTTGGAAATGGGATCCATTCACTAGTTGGACTAGACCTCAATCTACATCAAAACCACCATCCCAAGACTTTTCAACCAATCCCACTTTTTTCCCCTTATTTCCACTATTATGTCAACATTAAACAATGGTTTCCAACTAATTACTCTATAGTACTACCCTTTTTAAATAAAATAAAAAAGAGAAATAAATAATAAAAAAAACCCTTTACTTCCATTTCTAAAAATTGTCCAAATCTCACTCTCAATCCTCTTTCCTTTTAGAGAAACTCCAAAAACCCCCTTCTCCTTTAATATCAACCCCATTTTTCATCAAAAAAATCAATCTTTCTCTTCACACTTTCTTTTGTTCATTTCTCTTCTTAATTTTACAACAAGAAGAAGAAAAATTCCTAAAAAATGAGAGTGAATGTAGCTCATTCACCTCCACCTTCATCCCCATCATCCTCCCTATCTCCTCACTCTTCCCAAAATGCCCTTCCGTCATCATTACGCCTCCACCGTTCCTCCTCCACCACAGTGTCACTCTCCAACTCACGCTCCTCCAAATCAACGGCTCACAATTCCCTCCGTAGATCGTGTAGTGCTAGCTTCGACGGCCACGATTTCCCCCACCACCACCACTACCCAATTGACCATTTTACCCCTAAACCCAAACCCCCCACCACCAGAACGACGTCGTTGTCGTTCCTCCGCCACGTGGACTCACACGTGGAGGTTCTAGAGCCTTCTTTGCTAGGCATCCGGCCCGAGCCCCCAGATTGGCCGGCACGCGACGCGGTTATCCGCGAGTGTATTGCACGCAGGGCTAATAGTATAGACCTGCCACTTTCTCTTAGAATGATAAAAATGAAGCAAAAGTTTCTAAGATTGGAGGAGGAGAGGGAGATTGAGATTGGGGATTTGAGTAGCGTGTTGGAGAATAATCCCATGAATAATTTGTGTTGTTCAACTTTGCATATTATAAGGGAGGTCCAATTTCATGCATTAAAAAGCAGAGGAGTGATGTTTGATGAAGAATTAGATGATGGGATTGTTAGTAAAGTTCAAAGGGAGATGACATCTTCTTTTGTTTGGTTGTTTAAAGAGGTTTTTGCTAAAACCCCTGATCTTATGGTTCAAGTTATGGTCATTACTTCCAATTTAGCCACTCATTCTGTAGAAAGTTTCAATCTTGTAGCACAAGATACTAAGTTGGATGTGGTGGGTAGAGATTTGGGGGTAAATTCGGGAAGTTGGGGAGTTGGGGAGTTGGAATTAGGGAATTCAGGTGTGCCCACTAGGGAGAGTTTGGAGAAGATGGAGGAGAATGAGGTTGGGTTGTGGAATTCTGTTGTGGAAGAAGCTGATCAGATAAGAGGTGATCAGGTTAAGAATCAAGGGCTAGGGTTTGTCGTTGATCGTGATCGCGATCAAAGTGTCGTTGATCGTGGTTTTGATGGTGTTGATATGCTTGGTGGGTTGATGGAGCAGCAGGAGGAGGAGAAGAAGTTCGAGTTTGTTTCACCAGTGAAAGTCGAGATCGAAAGGGATGATTATGAGGAGTATCATAGGACTGATCTGCTGTATCAGATTGCGTTGCTTCAGGAGCCTAATAACACACTTTTGCTGTCAAATTATGCTCAGTTTCTCTGCCTAGTTTCCCGAGATTATGACAGGTAAAACTTCTAATCTAGCTTCAAACTGAAGAATGTTGTTCCTGAATTCTGAATCATAGCATTGTAGTACTGTGTTTTTTCTTGTTCATGAACCTAATGTCGATTTTCGACTGCAGAGCTGAGGAATGCTTCAAAAGGGCGATACAGTTGGATTCGAGTGATGCAGAAGTTGCAAGTCTGTATGCAAACTTCCTGTGGGTGGTGAGGAAAGACTTGTGGGGAGCAGAAGAGAGATTTCAGCAAGCTGTGTCAGCTGAACCTGACAACTCTTATCATGCATCAAAGTATGGAAGCTTCTTATGGAGTACTGGAGGCGATGAAACTTGCTATCCGATTGATCCCCCTCGCGCAAAGAGCTAACGAGATAAGAGAGCGATGCTGTGCTCTGTGAATATCAGTCTTTGGTTCTTACATGATCACACATTAGGCTAACAAGGGTAACTCAATAATGCCATATTCGGCCGCCACTGCTTATGTGTGAGGATCCCAGTCTTAAGCCATTGGTTATCTTTTCGTATGGCTTTGGCTTTGTAGCTTCATGATCTTGGCTCTGGTATATCTTAAATTTATAATTGTACAGTCCTGAAACTTCTATAATGAGTAGAAATCTGTCGAAACCGATCAGAGTTTCTCTCGATTACCATTTCAGTTCAGACATTTTGCCTACAATCTTAAAGCTAACTTCAAGTTTACGATTTTGGTTTGCACTAGAGTTCATCTGTTTCCAACAAGTTCATCTCATGTTGAACAGAAACTCTCCCCTGGTCCACAGCTACACATCAGTCTTCAAACATTGTACAGAAGATTCTGGTTATTAGTTACAGT
This sequence comes from Spergularia azorica, assembly GCA_038382645.1. NCBI lineage: Eukaryota > Viridiplantae > Streptophyta > Magnoliopsida > Caryophyllales > Caryophyllaceae > Spergularia > Spergularia azorica. The sequence goes on along the minus strand of JBBYHQ010316317.1, from coordinate 13,719 downwards.
CCAAATTCATCTGTTTTCAAGAAGTTCATGTCAAAATGAAACTCTACACTGCCTTATTTGGTCCACGCTACATGGCTACATATCAATCATCACACACTATACAGAACATTCTGATCAATATATTCCAAAACCATACTCGGATCCCATGGCATATTCGGGAAACTGCGAGGATAAAGTACGGGTTTCTGACATCAAATGTTGCCATCAGCGCCCATTCCATAAGAAGATACTAAAGATAGTTCCGACTAGTCCGAAAGTTTCCATCTCCAAGTCACAATCATGTAAGGTTATAAGCTCGTACTTGGAATTTTGAAGAATGACATGTCAGGCTCCTAGTTTTTGGGAACCATTCACAAATTGATTATACAAAACACCTAGTATATGTTTCAGTTCGTTATCAAGTAAAGCATTCAAGTTCAGTTTTAATAAGCTTCACAGGCACATATGCTACGCATTTGAAGTTCTTACTGCATCCCTGCTAAAGGATGAGCCAATAACCCATGGACAATGGCTTAATTGTGGTTTTTATAGGGCAATGGTCACCCGCTATCAAACCCGAATGGGTGATCCAAGACTAGAATGAAACTTGGGCGAATCTAAATTCCAGGCTCGAACAGTCTCACGTAACACACTGAAAGAGACATGAGGCCACACCAGCTAGATATGTTAGCATGAGCCAACACCAGCCACCCCACCATGTTTACTCTCTTCTTTGTTGCATACTATCTAGAAGAATATCTATCTACATATCTCACGAGTGGAAGAACTTGATTTGGAATATCTTGCACTTTTTCTTATCTTTGGATGTATTATCATTTAAATCAATAATAAGAATTTTATGAACGATTAACAATAAAACAACAATGTACTTTCCCTTTCATTAGTCCCTACAAGTGCACTTTTATAAGTTGCTCCGCCCCTTTGATTGTTTACAGGACACCTTATCCAAATAGAGAGCTTGGTTTATCACATGAAAAAATTGTTGAATTTGAAGGGTCAAACTCCACGAATATATAACTACTTTCTTTATTAGATAAGGAAGTGGGTGAGGCTGGAAATGTCTAGAGTGAGAAATTGAAAAATCTAAGAAAATTAGGAAAGGAAAATAGAAAACTCAACCCTGCATCACACAGAACTAATCCAAAGAGTGCAAAGACCAACATAGTTTCCTCAACCCCGCCCAAAGATATTTTCCGACTGTCTGCATCATCCTAATAGTCGACAGGCATTTTCAAGGATAAAACAAAATCTCATTCTTATGGAGTGATTCATTTCATATAACAGTATAGCTGACATATGTTCAGAACAGACTGCTGCCCTACTCAGATGCCGAACTGGTGCCAAATATTCTACCCGGCTAAAGAGTCAGGTTCAGCAAGACTGAGTTTGTAGAAACTTACAGGGGGAAAAAGAGAATACAGCTATCTGTATTAGGGTGTCACCCTGACTGTTACAAAAGGAAAAACTGATCTGCTAATACTGATAAATCCTAACCCCAAAATAAACTAGGAATGCGTACTAGAGCAATAATACATGGCAGTGGAATCAACCTAAGAAGAATAGTGGGGATTACTCAGCTATGCAAAACAAATGAATACGTGTAACTGTGTAAGACTTAACTACACTTCACCAAAACCAGGTGTTTCGGCTGTCAACAGCTTTCATAGTGGTTGAAACCAATGGCATTTTATCAAACTCAGCAACAAACCTGTTAACACATTCAGTCCTTTTCTGGTTGTGACCTCCTAAGCTGCTGATTCCTGTGGAGCCAATCTCAAATATTTTGCCTGCAATCATCAGCGACATAAACTCATAACTAAAAACACTAACATTGTAACTGACATATAGCAGCAATAAAATATAAATGTTCCATTTATAAACATATGAAACATTGAAACTATAACTGACAGGCCATGTAGTCTCTTGAGTTTTACATTAGGTAAACATGAGCAAATAAACATCAGTTCTACACTGACTTCATGATCCAACTCTAACTCAGTAAGTAGTAACTTTCAGATTTTGGCGTCAAAGTAATTATAAGATTGACCAATCATTTGGTCAGTTTGCCCTACTCCTACCAATGCTAACTGGAGCACAAATTAACATTTTCGCATTATCTCACTATAAGAGCTTGTAAGATAACCAAGAATGAAACCAAATTCATCAAAGGCCCTTTTAGGGGATATACGGTAATGATTTGAGAAAAATTCTGATACTCTGCAAAAGGATGGCCAACACGGCTAAAGTTGTATAAATCAAAGTCTATAATCCACTTTTTTATTGCAAAAATGGCTCCGAAACAAATATAGCGCAAAATGGTGACAGAATAAAAACGACTCAAACTTTTCTGGAAGCTATTAGGGATAATATGATGGGTTATATTAAAAACAATAAAGCCCCAAACCAATGGAAGGTTCCCAAAGTTGTCCTAAAACACACGTTAGTCTCATTGAGTGACGTGTGTCGTACAGGTTTAAAGAACCATCCATTAAGGGGAACCGACTCTAATTATCAAATAAGGGCATTCGGAGGCTGTCCCTAGGAATGTTTTGAGAACATTACACTACTTTCAAGAAAGGTGTCAAAACTGGCCAAAATCAAAGTATATAAATCCACGAATTTTGGCCCAAAATGCCATTCGAACAAAATAACTGAAATATATGTGGTAAATCATGGGGGTCACATATTTATGGCTTGTGCAGAATACCAAAACTTATGATAGGTGCCCAATCAGCCAAAAACACACCTAGCCTTAACGGGTCACGAGAGGCGGAGGGAGGGACTCAAAAGATCCCAAAACGGAAAAAGTGTCCCCTCAAATTCATCAAGGGAACTTCCATCGTATTCAGGATACTGTGTTTAGAAAATTTAGATAGTTTGAAAAGGTGGCCAACATGGCCAAAATTGGACAAAATCGAAGGCTATAATCCATGAATTTTTTTGTCCAAAATGTCTCCGGAACAAAAACGGCTTTAATTATTGTGGAAGCCCCCAAGGGTAATATTATGGATTTCACCAAAATATTTGAGCTACAACCCTATAAGTCCCAAAGGGTAATGTTATGAATTTTAACAAAATATTAGAGTCAACACCTATAGTAGGTTCCCAAAATTGGCAAATAACGCACACTAGCATCATCGGCTAACACGTGCTGAATCGGCTTAAAGAACTACCCAAATAGAGGAGCAGGCCCTCGTATCAAATAAGGACACGCGAAATCAAGTTTCGAGAACATTTGGCTACCTTAAAAAAAGTAGTAAAAAAATCGATCAATATAATCCACGTCTTTTGCCCCCAAAACATTAAGAGCTAATCACGGAGGTAAATGGGCTAGGCTGGGCCGCAAAAAAAATTGTAAAGCTTATTTAGAGCAAAATGCCAAATGAAATCATTTGTAATGCAGTTTGAACACTAATTACAAGTGATAAATCTTAATAGTTTCACAGGGCAAGCAACTTTTCTTCTAGTTACACAGATTTTCTGGAAGTGTAGCAAGTTAACAAATTAACAACCATAGCAGGTTGCCATAATGCGATGCTGAATGACATCACCTAATAACCAACATCTTTACGAGTGTGATACTATGATGCTAAATGCTACGACCTCACTAGTCTTTTTCACCAAGGCTCCCCTGTAACACTCATTGCTTACATTATATAGACCCCCATATGCTTTTTAATTTCCTTTTTTCCCAAACTCGTTCACTTATATTTGCTAATTCTTGTCGAAAACACAGGAAAACTGATCACAGCAATTCACCATCAATAGAATAAGAAATCAATATAAATCAACAGATGAAAGCAGCCGCCCACGTACAACAGACTAAAATGCATCAGAAGAAGAGTAACAACCAAGAGTCAGGTAAGAAGATATGTGCAGAGGACAGACGTTCAGAAAACAGTCAGTAGAATGAAATGTCGTGAGTTGGTCGTCCAAAATCATATAGATAGTCCTCAAGCAAGGATGATTTGAAACACTACTCTCAACCGAAAAAGAAAAAAAAAAACGGTGCTAGGAGTGAGCATCAAAAGGTAGAAAAATCACTGAGCAGTCAATCTAAGACAGATTAGTCACCTTTCACCCATATAGGAGGTACACCAGTTGCATTCGCAACAAGAAAAGACATTGCAATATCTTCACAATTCCTGCAAAATTGATCAAACAAATCCAAGACATTGTCGTAAGCAAGTGGAACTGGAGATATAACTATATTAAAACAAATCAAGAAGCCATACTCTAAAAAAAAGGGCTCAGACTCTGTCGCTTTACCTGTTCCGTGCTACATATTCTCTAATGGATGCTGGCATCTCATTCGTGTAAACTGCCAGATATTTCTTGTGAAAAAATGCTGCCTTGGATAGAACCATGCTATAAGTGCCCATCCACCAAACAGACCACCAACCCCCATAAACATAAGAATCCCTATCACCTCCCTGCAAAAAGAATTTAACTTAATAGGAGTGAAAAGAATTTAGTACACAAAAGGCCTAATTACACTATCGATCAAACTTATATAAGCTTACAGCCTACGCATAAGTGCATAAGCATGATATGTCACATATGAGTTAAATTCATTTTGGATAATTAAGTATGCCTCGTCTGAAACAAATAACATAAGTGTGATCATGTAACAGCAGCGCCTGCCATAGAGAAGATATCGGAAGTTCAAAAATTACAAAGCAAAAGGAAGGACAGAGAAGAGAGATGTATACCGATTTATCCAGCCAATGCATACGTGGCACAAATCCCACCATTGTATCAGGAGCACTAAGCCAAACACTAAACGCAAGTTCAACAGATGAACAAGGGAATATGACATCATCGTCAATTGAGAAGACCACATCCGTTTTCAGATCCGTGATCTCCTTGAATCTATTGTTCAGACTGTCTTCTTTGTTAATGTCAAACTTCACTTCCATCTCATGGCCATCTTTCCTGGCTGTCTGGACAAGATCCTCCAAATAATCAACAAGTGACTCTGATGGAGGATCAGGCTCACTCCATACAATGTGTACAGAGTCTAGCCTGGGACATTCAGCATAGTGGGAGATTGACTTCTTCAGAAGATCGTTTCTTTTCCAGGTGTTGATTAAGAGTGTGTATCCTGTCCTGCAAATCAAACATAGCCAACTGAAACACAGCTAGCAACTCAAGCAACTCAAGCAAACTATGGTACTAAAAGCTTTTGCACAAACCAGATAATGTTATTTTTTGGCAAGAACAAGTAACCAGATGAAGCTGAACACATGATACTATGACAGTCACCTGCACAGATATCCTTCTAATTTTCCATGGAGAAAAAACACACTACAGACACGCACGATAACCAGCAACATACAACGGTAAACATTACTACTCTCCACTACCCCAAAGCCCGATATAACCAACTCATCAACCTATAATAATTACATTAGTTAGCAGAAACAGATCCTAATTAAACCTTACTTCATATTGCCCCCTTTAATATTGTTACATTAAATGATTGTTGCAGTAGAAATATATCAAATTCCAGCTTTGGAACACCACTCAGTATAATTCCTATCTGGTCCTTCAAAATCTCAATATCACAGACATTACTTCGTCTAACCTTCTACCCCTAAAATAAACAGGTTTACCATTTTACCAAGTAACTTTTCAAAGCAAAGAAGTCTCAGAAATAATTCAATACGGCTTGTTTCATTATTTACGCAATGATAATATAAAGAATACACCTAAACGCGAATAAGATACTCCAAAAAAAAAAAAAACGGCCTTACAGACATACAGGACTAATGAAATTTCCATAAAGCAATTAAAACAATATCAGAGTCACTACTCTCTTCAAAGAGACATTGGATTATCAAGAGACAAATAAGCTCTCTCCGGACGATCACCAATCATCTATTCGACTATATATACATAATGGATAAGGTAATCAACCACCATACCTGACATGTCAGAACTCCCTAATCAACGGTAACCAATTTGAGCATTGGAGAATGGAGAGAAGCCCAGAAATGAAATTATTGAGAATTGGCTTATTCTGACCTTTTTTTCCACAGATATGAAAAGGGACAAACCTAAATTTTTCTTCAGGATCTATCACTACAGGTTACTTGGAGACAGGTAGTTTTTTTACATTCTTGTGGTGCAGCTTTGCAACATTGCAGATGTTCGTAGCCAAGTCAGGCTTCCAAGTTCCTCTACTACACAGGATTGGAGCTTCTTTCTAAACTAATTCAGCCTGGTGGACTTCTTGTCCTCTGCTGCTCTATCATTTCCAATGAAATCCACAATTAAGTATATCTACTGATCGCAATCTTAAAAAGTACTCCGTATGATCTAGAGCCAACCTTAACTACCTTATAAAACTGCGAATGGCAGGATTCATAACAAGCTATGATGCCGGGACTTGATACTTCTACCCATTTGACGCGACATGATATCAGTACCGAACACGAAAATGTCCAGATGGCGAAGAACATAGCATAACCTCAATTTTAACCAACAATGATACAAGAGAAATACCAGTAACAAAAGCCATTCACTGTTTTAGCTACACCATTGGGCATCAAGGGGGAAAAAAAAGAAAAAAAACTGAAACTGCTACGTAATGACGTTCATAGCATATGCCTGCCATAAAGCAGGCTACACTCTGCTGTTGAAGCCGCTAAAGGAACAGAAATAGAGATGCTGATTCTAATAACAATATGCTTTTGACGTATTTTTCTGAAAGGAAATCATTATAAATATTCAGAAGCTTGTATACCCAATTATAATGGGACATAACTTGAATTAAGTTAACTTAAGATTTTAAAATAAAATCCTCAGTCTTTAATAGAATTGGTGCTTAAAAGATGCCCTACCTAGACGGATATTCTTTCCCTAACAGTCCAAGGAACATCAGCTTCAAACAGAAATGCAGAACAGCCTATAGATATTCTGCCCTCTACCAGTTTTTTTAGACAAACGGGAAAATTCTCTGAACTATAGTTCTATAATCATGCAGATTGTGCGGGTTAATATGTCAGGTCCAAGGAGTTGGCACTATTTCTCAGTCTTCTGGCCATGCTAAGAAGCCGTTAACTTCACAGTAGTGTATCAAACAGAAAATTGCACTCAATATTACTTTCAAAACATCTTCGAAAGTAAACTTTTTCTATCATGAGGATCGAACAAGTATCCAAACGCATTTCAACAACGCGGTATTAGTTCAGCACCGCGGACAACAACTAACACAACTAGTATCTACTGGATCAAAGTGCATTTATTTATCCAGCAAAACCGGATCCAAAGAGACAGTTCGTTCAATGCACTAAAAATCAGATCATAAAACAAGTGCTTTCGCCAACGAACATACTCGTAAAAACGACGATTTCTTCGGCTAAACTATGACTGATCCAAAGAGACAGTTCCTTAGGTATGAATTGCACAAGGCAACACATCAAATAATTAATTTTTCTCGTCGCATTTGAACTTGATTTTCCAAAGATGATGAAGCCAACTAACATCATTACCACTAAAAGCACAACATCATTTTATCTAAGAATCGTAATCATGACACTACACATCAACACCTCTTTAACTAAAATCCTAATTACGCTTAGATTCTAAAGCAGATTCCTCTATAATAACATCAATAAGACAAATTTAATCAGAGATTCCACCAAAAATAGTAACATTTCACCAAATTCAACAAACTAGACTAAGATTAAACAGCATAATTGTCCATTATCAATTCAAATTACAGCATAAAACATTGTTCAGTATCTTAAACAACACACAACCTAATAATCAAACGTAGGAAATTTTGAAAAAATATTACGAAAAAATGTCGCAAAAGTATAACAGAGTTTAGTCGAGAAATTAACCGTACCGAGGAAGATCATTATGAACAACGTAACTGTGACGATTTTTCCATTGCGCGAAAGAGGAAGCACGACCGAAGAGCAAGATCAAAGCGAAGAGGATGCAGAATCCGAGCAATATCCTGATCTTAACCGATCCGACGGAGGAGAGCGCGAGTTGCCGGAATCTCTGAACCGTTCGGCGACTCACCGGCGAACTTCTCATCGCAACGCCAACTCGCCGGGAAATCGCGGAATCTCAGAGCGCATTATGCTATTAGAAATATCGAAAGTGCGCGAGTTGACTCGTTTGTGACTCGTATCGTCGGAAAAATATCGTCGGAGAAGATGATGTGAGTGGATAATGAAGTAGTGTGAAGTTGAAGTAACTGCAAAAACGTTGTCGTTTTAGGATTAGTTCCGGCGAAAGAGGAGAGAGGGAGGGGAAGAGGGTAATTGGAAGGGGAAGAAAGTGAAAGGTGACGGACTGACGGTTGATTGCTTTTGGATTTTTTGGTTTTTGTTTGTTATTGACTTTTGAGATTTACGTCTTTTAAACTTTTTTGATCTAATTTTTGTAGCGAGTTTTGCGACCAAATGTTCTTGGTTTTATTTTTTTTTCTTTTTTTTTTCCCATTTCTGGTTAGGTTTTGGGTTTGGCTGTTAGGTGCGTCCGGTGACCAAAATCATAGGTTGGGTCTAGTATTGGACTACTACCTATTAGTACCTAACGGAATTCTTGTCGAGATAAGGAGCGTTGAGAGAAGGCTCGATAGTTTTTTATTCTATGTTCATGTCGATGTAGGACATTGTTAATGAGTGAGACCTATTACAATGGGACACAGAAGTTTGGTTGGACTCTTTTTGCACTACCCTTAACACATCCTTGAATCTTGATTAGTATTTGCTTATATTTGTTTAATCGAATGAACACAAATGATTGCTTCTTAACTCATTGCATGATCTACGTATGAACAGCGAAGGTAGGGGAAGTTGAGTAAATAACTAAAATTAGGAAATTAACTTGCATGGTGTTGACAATAAAACTACTACAAAGTGAGTAACAAAGCATATAGTACTCCCTCTCATCTTCTTGACTTGACTTTGGTTGAATATCATTGAGTCTGTAAATTTGACTTTTATTGGGGTATTGACACTATGCGTCTATTATCATGGGTAAAACTCATTTAGTCTCACGACATCTTTTACTTTCAAACTTGAAAGGATATGTAAGTATACATGAGTACATGACTAAACTTAAAATCGGACAATTAAGTTCAGACACTATAAATTTGATCCTAATATTAGCATAAATACAAATGTCATTCAAATTAGATTATACGTCGTTGAGACGTTGAATCATCCGAAACTAAAAGTGAACTGCATTGTCCAATGTGAAATTGGTACAAAACTGACTCTCATAGTCTCATGTGGGCTGAACCATAGCGACAACAGGCCCACAGTCTTATATGGTAGATATTGGATCATTGGCTTTTGGGCCATCTCAACGCTGTGATCTTAGCAACTAGGCAGTATCATAAAGTATCCATTTTGGTGATCTCCTCAACGGCTCAACATCTTGTAGACACAGAGCTACAGACCAGGAATAGAACCTCATAGAGGCAGCCACAACACAGGTCACCTTTTCCCAGCCATTGCGATTTAACGACCACCCTCAGGTACCTACATTGACGCATTTCGCTAAATTCGACACTCCGAGAAACCGGTTTAAGGCTCCGTTTCAATATTTCACGTTGGTACTATTTATGTGTCAGCAAAACTATGTGATCATTTTTAAATTCCATTGTAATATTATTTTATCCACTAACTGTGTACCACCCGGTGGCACACTATCACCGTCCATTGAGTAATTGTATTTGTATACTACATGTCTACATCTTTACGAAGCCGTGATTTTATTACCAGTGCAAGAGAAATGGTATGGCCCAAAGATTTTGTGCTGATGGCCCCTGGACAAAAAGGTAAAGGAAGGAAGTGTGGCCTTCAACCAACTGGCGGTTTTTGTCATGACAGCCCAGTGAGCCTCAGCCCACCCTACCAGTAACATGCCTGTCAAATTCACAACGTTTTCCCTGCTAATTACGAGTATAGTTTTTGTATTCTGGTGTACTCGATCTGTTTCATTAGATGATCTAAATCGCTTTTACTATCAGAACTTTTAAGGTGATTTGTAGTCGTAGTCCATAAACCGACCAGTTCTTAGTTTCTTATTGTGTTAATTAAAGTAATCAAATTTTGTTGAGAAATGATTGACTTTCTCTTAAGCATACTAGTGAGTGCTAATTGCCCATTATGAGATTATTAATTATGATATCTTGCAAATTTATGGACTGTGCAGCTCAGCTTAGTATATAATTAGGCACCTTATCTACTTCGGTTATTATAATCCTCATTAGTTAGTTGTTAGTGTTATTGTACATTTGTACCTTCTGTCATATAACTTGTCTTTAATCCCTGTCTTTCTTGGCCCTGTACCCATCGGACTCACGGTAAGTCGGGGAATTCTCAAGTACTCCTTACGTACTTTTTATTTGTTAACGTTCGGTTAATTTCTGATTTAGGGTTGAAGGATGTCGAGATCTAACCCGAATATTTGTTACGTTAAAAGTACCACTAGACAAACCTTGTTCCAAACGGTTCACAATTAAGATGGTGAATTGAACGGTAGGGTGCCTTGACTGCCTTCAACAGCTTCCGGGACACTAGCACAGAGCATAAAATCAAAGAATTTCACCAAATCGGAATATTATGGACTAAAAACAGAGACTATCATCCATTAAACATTAGGATCTAGAGAAAATTAGCTGGGTTTGTCTCATAATAAAGCCATTATTATAACAAATTACTATATACGAGACCTTGATATAATCATATGCTACGTACTAACGTACCTAATTTCTCAACTTAGAATGAATTATTGGTTGGCCACGTTTTTACATGTACAGAATTAGCTAGGCTAGAATCCAATTTAAGTCACAATGGCTGGACTTCCACATTTTCTGGGCTTCTATGCACTCTGCCAAATGTCCTCTCTCTCTCTCCAAGATTTTCCTCCTTTGAACATGCATAATTCTGGGCTATGACTCTATGTATTAATGTTAGGTATTCCCTACTCTATAGTTCATAATCTAGAATTCATTCCAATCATGAACAAGGAAAGAAAAAAAGAAGTCACTTCAAAATCCATAAATTCTCTCATTTGAGTCACATGGATGCGTCTTCTATTTCGAATCAAAATTGGATCTATAATACGTTTGTGTAGTTATTGTTTGTGAATCTTTCTTTGTAAAAGTTCGAGCCACATGTTCTTCCGATCATGTTCTGCTCGGTTGATCATGGAATCAGTTCAATCTAACTTTGAATGTGGGGTTTTGATTATAAGAGTTAGTTCATGTTTCAAGTCAATTTCGAATTGCATTATAACAAGTCAAATTCAAGTTACATCCTTGTTTAGGTTTTCGAATAGTGTCGATCAGTTATTGGACTACTTCTCATATTGCCAATTGTTAGTATGGAACTCATCACTAAGCTTGTGGACGGTCTTCTCTATTCGCTGATTTGCTCATATGGCTCTACCACTCACTAATCCAACAATATTATATCGAATGTTTGAGTATAAGCCAATTTTGTCGACTTTAAGCTCAAAATAGGTACTTGAAATCCCGGAGAGTTCATTTTCTCAAATAAATATGTGGGGAATAAATTTGTCAAACATCAAAGGAGAAGAAAACAAAGCATGACAATCTAAACCTCCCTCTCATCTCATATTCTCAGGCCATGTAACATATGCTCTATTCTATGTTCTAATCTAAGATGGGCGGTGTCCATCTTCGCAAATGACCACACATCCAACTCTCCATTTTCAAAACGGGCATTTTTTTTTGTATGGTTGTTATTCGACCAGCTAAGATAGACAAGACCGACCACTATATTACTCTCTCTTGTCAATTTCATGACAACATATACAACCTCTTATTATTTCTACATTTCTAGTCTTTAACCACAAAAGTCCATACTATATTATTTCCACAGTAATAATTCATCGTTATCTCAAAATCTCCATAATATTAGTAACATTCATTATCACTTAGTAGTTAATTAATTCTTATGTGAATCAATCAAACTTAACTAGAAGCTTCGAGTTGGTGCATCAAATGCAACAATGTCGCAAATACTCTTTGAGAGAGCTCTTTTGCATCTAAACCGAGTTTGAAATAAACTGGAACATTGTTGTTCAACTCATGAGCATTTATATTGGCTGCTAATAACACAACTATATTACACTTGAATTATCGATACATTTAAGTTCAAAATTCGGAACAACCGACAATATTAAAATTTATTGGAATTCATGAGTTGAATTTTCTCGCCACACAATAGTCATACTCGTACCAAACAAGATAATTGATTGTATTTTTTATAAAAACACTCTAATAATCCTACATTAGGCAAACCAAAAAGTCTAAATTAAAATTAAAATTAAGCCACCCTAATATAATGATCATTATCATGAATTCATCATCATCAACCTAATAATTCAGCTCCAAAAACTCTAATAAAGCAACCACTGAAAAAAAATGTATACGTTAATGGTCGGTCCAAAGATAAGCAAAGATAATCATCTTGCATGGGCCCTCACCACTACCATACAATTACATGAACAATTTTAACCTATAGTTTCATCTTTATAAAACCCACCAATCCTTATCTCCCCCCCCATCAAACCAACCCTTTTATTTCACTCTCTCATTCTCCTCACCTCACTCACACACACACACAGTAACTAACTAAGTGCTCATTATTCTTGAGTAAAGAAGAAGTTTTGTTCAGAAAAAAATGGAGGGTAAGGAAGAGGATGTTAGACTAGGAGCGAACAAGTTCTCGGAGAGGCAGCCCATTGGGACGGTGGCGCAGGACAGGGACTACAAAGAGCCACCGCCGGCGCCTCTGTTTGAGCCCGGAGAGCTGACGTCATGGTCGTTTTACAGGGCGGGAATAGCGGAGTTTATTGCTACTTTCTTGTTCTTGTACATAACGGTATTAACTGTCATGGGTGTTAAGCGTGCACCCAACATGTGTGCTTCTGTTGGTATTCAGGGCATTGCTTGGGCTTTTGGTGGCATGATCTTTGCCCTTGTTTACTGTACTGCTGGAATTTCAGGTCATCTTCTAACTTCTTTAATTTCTTCCTTTTTAATCTTGTCTAGATCATTTAATTTTCGTATAATTTTTACGGTTTTTCTATTGTGTGACTTATTTATGCGAGTTTTTCATTTGGTGAAACAATTTGCCCTTAACATGTGTTCTTAGAGGTATTACCTAGAGCACACACTAGAAAAACCGTAATTGTAAATTAAAGTGTGACATGAATGTTTAATGTTTGTAATAATTTGTTGGTTAATTTGTTATTTCCCACATGTATGATAATAATTAAGGTTAATTATTTTGATATTTAGTGCAAAATTTGTTGATTGAGGTTTATTTTGTCTACTAGAAGTGCTAGGTTTGTTGAATTTTACTTAGATTTTGTTGAATCGAGCTGAATTTTCGATGAATTTTACTGAATTCAGCTAAACATTGTTGAATTTTGTCGATTTCCATTTGTCATGTTAAGATATAAAACCATTGATTCGACCCCAATCATTTGTTCTAACTCGGGGTTTTTGGTTGAAATGATTCTTTCATACGCCGATTGATTAGTAATTAGTAAATGCTCTGCTAGTCTGCTACTTTTGTTGAGATAAAACATGTTGTGTGTTAATTAGCACTGAAAATTGGATGGTGATGTTGTTTAATTACAGGAGGTCACATTAACCCAGCTGTGACATTTGGGCTATTTTTGGCAAGGAAATTGTCCCTTACAAGGGCACTA
>JBBYHQ010316307.1:0-16391 GCA_038382645.1 Spergularia azorica | reverse complement strand
AAGGTAAATATATAACCAATCAATTACAATCAATCACAATACGAACATATAACTTTATACTAATCATTTCCCTAATAGTTGCTAGGTTCACTATTACACAGTCATGTCTCGCCTAGCTAGCTTATGAGAGACGACATCAGTATATTTAGCTTACACAAAGTGTGTTGAAAGTTGAAGTATTTAGCTCGATCAAAGGATTGGTGATTAGGAAGAAATTGTCTTGATTGGTTAGACCTTAACCATCTATTGAAAGAATTTTATGTCATTCCTGGGTATTTGAGGGTCTGTTTGAATAAATGATTACGTTCTTTCTGAGTTTGATATGAAGTACAGTAGCTACCTGATGTTTGGTAGACTAGTCATATCCTGTAAATGAAGTACTTAATCTCTGTTGCATTGAGCAACTAGGCTTCTTTCGAGTAACTAGCATATTGTAAACACCTAATACTTCAATGTGTCTATGAAGTTATCAGAAGCCGAAGCTTATGAACCAGACAACCTGCTTACTATAACCTGATTAGGCAGAATCAGCAGCTTTGACAGAAGCTGCTAGAGAATGCTTTAGATGCATGAGCAAGTAGGGAAATGAGATTACTGGTTCAACTATTGCGGTATGCTTGAATTTATGAAGCCTGTTTTTGTTACCAGGCTAATTCCAAGTTATGCATGCCGTAATTTTTCTCAATTCAATTTGGTAATTGTATTTGTTGCTGAGTTGCTTGTGTTTCAAAAACCACAATTTCTGCTCTTGATTTACTGCAGTGGTTGCTACCCCAAACCTTCTTACTCTTGATAGTAATTTTTCAAAGTTGTGCTATAAACTATGAAGGTGCTTTGTATTGTTGTATACTGTGTTACCCTTTTACAGTTTTAGGTTATCTTTTGCAGACAATAGCCAGCATAGGGCATTCAATATTAGCCTAAATATTAGCCGATTATTTGCCACAACAGATGGCCATCGTTCTCTATTGATATCTTCAGTTTTCTTTGACAATAGCCAATAGGAGCTGGTGTAATGTTCTTCAGAATTTCGATTTGCCTTTAAGATATTTTATTTGGGATGGGGGGTGAGGTGCCGAGGGTGGGAGGCCGGTGTAGTGAGATGAAGTTTGGTTGGTCTAGGCGTCTAGCTACCGATAGTTCTCTCTCACAGACCCGTAGGCCCTGAAGAGTCAAGGCTGATGAAAAAATACACATTTATCATTTTTGGTAAAACATGATTACATGACTGTGGTGGTGAAGAACTACACATCAGTAGTATAGTGTGGAGTGAGACTTATTCGACTACAGATAGTTAGTTTGTGGAATGACTGCCTTTCTCTTTCCTTCTTTATCTGTTGGTGATTCGTATTTCATGTGTTGAGTTTCTGAACATAGCCCGCTTGCATGTGACCGCCTCTGAGTTATGACATTCGAAGTACTACCTAGTACCTAGGTTCTCACCAGATCTTGGTTTTGTTTTGATTGTCGAACTTGAGAACTTCAAATACAGTACTATAATTAGTTTCTTGGTTGATAAATTCTTTTTGTATCCATTTAGTGCGAGCAATTGTGGATTGGGAAGGCACATATACCTCGGTGCTCAAAAGTCCCCAGATTGTCTAAGGTGGCTTCTTATTCCCGTGCAATCGTTGATAGTAAACGGGTGAGTTTCTTATCATGTGTCTTTTTTTTTTGGTGGATTACCAAAAGTTCTTCTATTATATTTTTGCTGATGAATGATGTAATTTTGACCTCATTCTGAAAGATTAACTAGTTCTACTTTTATCCTTTGTGCTGTGTTCTAGGTTCGTGTTATGAGTGACGATCTTTGTGATCATGCCTGGGCTTTCCACTTCGGTGAGGTATCACTCAAATTGTATACTTTTACTTGCCGTTATTCAACACTGTAGCGGACCAATTCCCCCTTACGGTCTGACATATATAACCATACTAATCTAGTGATTGTTCTGTTGTTGGATGGCCAATAAAAGTTAAATTTATGAAGGAAAGGTGATCTTCTATTTCTCGAGTCTAAATTCTGTGTTTTGGTAGAAAATCAGACATTAGTTCCGTTGACATGACACCAATACCATCTCCCGGAAACCTGCCTGTCATTGAATGTCCGCATATGACCATATGTCATATAGTTTCACTCATGATAACTCTCTCTGTCCTTGCAGGCTGCCCCTGATTACTGGAAAGATCTTGATCCTTACTGGGGAAGTATAGGCCGTCCAATGCATCGCCATTTTCATCCTGATGGGAGCATTAGTGCAGACATTGAAGACACTGTTTGGGGTGGCCATGAGAGTTCTTATTGTATAGTCACCAATATTTATGAAAACGGGGAGATCGGGGAAAACTATGTGAGGATAAATTGCTGGCCTCGTTTGACTGTTTCGAGGAGGGAAGACTGGGGTTGGGAAATGTCAAATTCCGTTTGTGCATACTCCAGTGTACCTGACGCATCAAAAGGTGAAACTGGGCCGGTGTTTGATTTCAAGGATCATTTCTTCTGATAGAAGCTCAATACAGCAGACAAATCTCCGGCAGGTTTTTTGAAGAGTCCTTAAGCGCATATTTACTTTGTGTGTTTGGGTTGTTATTCAGAAGAGCTAGTGTCTTACTCGTGTCTTAAGTCTCGTCATTTGCAGATGTTACTGTATACTCTGTTCAAAATTGATGTATGGTTCAATTTGTGTTTCTATGCTGTTGACAATAAACTCCGTGGATGAATTTATTCATATCATTTATTTATTTTTGAGATCGAACTTATTCTATTATGGTAAGTTATATAATGGAGACCGTTATATTGCATAAATCAATTTCAGCCATATGAAGTTTGTTTTGCCACATAAGAATAGCAAAGGAAAATTGGAGGTGACCAAAAGCTGCTGTAGGTCAACAGTTTCTTTTCTTCTATTCATAACAAATGAAGTTGAAAGCTTCTGTAGGAAGAGAGACAGGTTTATAACAGCAGTAAAACAACGAGTTGCTCCCTCATGGAGAGAAGAAACATTTCCAGATACATTATTAATACGCTACAAGGCACCAACAACAAGAAACAATCTGCTGCAGCGAATGACAGTACACGCTCTGTGTTTGAGCACTTGATGCAACAGTCAACAAGACGTACAATTTCACAGCGAGATCTTACCAGACTTCAGGGCGAAGCTCACCAGTTGCTGGAGGCATCCACCTACCAGAGTTGTATACATTCTCACCGACCTTCCAGCCGGGCACATTCTTCATAATCCTGGCCTCGTCTTCCAGATATTTTTTCCATTCTTTGACAAATCTGTAAAATGATGAACAGGAAAGGAAATCATTTAGCCGATAGAACTAATACCAGCATATAACTCCTCGATTGAGAGAGAGGGAAGCTTAGCACCTTTCATCCTCTTCTGCTTGGAGCAGAGGCAGTATAGCCCGACGAGCAGCGTATTTCTCTTCCTTGATCACCCTGTTCATGAACCATCATTAGCACATAACACACCCGAGCTTTGCAAGGTAAAATTTCAGAACAGCCATTTCATACATAAAGCAGAAACTAATTATCATGTCTAACTGTAATTAAGAGCTTAAATACTACCCATGCAAAACTCTGTGTTTATAAAATTCTTACATCAGAAACTTGTTACCTTTAGGAATGGTGTTCAATTGAAATCAAACTGCTTAGTACTTTTGGTTAACATGGGCAAGTGTCTAACTTCTTAAATCAAGTTTGATCAAAGGCTGAAAAATGCTTATTCAAACATGAGCTCTGATCAAATTAAGTGGAACTCTGAGAATTTGGGCAACAAAATTGAGCGTAGAGAGAACTTGAAAGCTCTCCTACACAGAATAGCAACTTCATGGTCTTCAGTGAAAGTGAAGATCCCTTCTCAGTGATTATGACCAGTTCCAACTTCCAATATTAATAACTCCAAAAAAAAAACCCTTCTAATATAAAGCTCTTGTTTGTGACCAAATAAAAAACAGCCACATTCGAACAGTTTGCGGGTTTTAGATTGCTGTCTAGTAAGAGACTTAAATACACCATTTACTGATAGTCCAATAAAAAGCAATAAATCTGGAGAGTAACTTGAAAGCGCTCTTTCGCAAATACAGATCAAAACGCAAAATAAAAAAAGAAGGCAACCAAAGGAGAGGGTGGTCATCTTGGTATTGGCAGCTCAACCTTGCCAAAATTATGACCATAGCTGGTCTTAGAAAAAAATATTTTGAAGACATCAAGAACAGAGATTAAAGTACAGAAGAGAGGATGGATAAGAAACCAGAAGTGAAAACAGATGCCAGCATGGTGGGCTAAGCTCACTTGCAAAAGGCCGCAAATGTTAGAACTTGAATCAGCCAACGCCTCTGGATGGATATTAATTATTAATTCCTGGGGCTACCAAATCCATTTCTCGTTTTTGTAACATTTAATTTTTGGAGTTTTCTAAGTGCGATCATAAGAATCATTCAGATTCCCTATTTGGACGCAGTATGGTCTTACATCCTAAGGATAAACTTCCTGCAAACCACCATAGGAAGTTAGAAGCCAACAAGTAAACTTTAGGGTCTAATTATCTTGAAATAACACTTGAATTTAGAGATTACTGATCTAAATGGGTTAGATTACAGCCAGGTCTGAGCCCTTGTTTTACTCAGACCAGACCCAGGTGCCGTTAATCCTACCATTGCTCTATGCTCTGGTAATCTCCAGTTTAATGCTCTAAGAAGATCAAATAAATTAAGAAGGAGCTTTCTAATTCTGGGAGCCAGGTGTTTTTCTTATTTGAGGTCAGCCAGGCAATGTTTAAATACAAGGAAATGCAGGGAACTAGGGAAGGAAGAGAGGAGGGGGGGGGGTCTAATTTCATTTGTCTAGTTGCAACTTGCAAACTTACAATGTTGAAGGGGGAACGGAAGAGAATACGGGGGATCCATATCTAGGATTTTGATTCAATAGTTTTTACATAAAGTACTGGTTTTAATATACCCGCACCCCAGCACATAATGCTGGCCTATCCTTCCTAAAAACTGGTCCTTAATCTTTTATTTGCTAAATGGAAAAGATTTTGGTTTGTGTCAATGTTACCTGCTGTGATTGTTGTATGTACATTATTTTGAAATAATGGAATTGACAAATAAAATTCCGATTTTGGAATAGAAACTTAAAAAGTTTCAAAATGATAAAAAAAGAAAACTATACACCTTCAGATTTCATACTAAAGAACAGAAGAGTAGTGTTCAGTAAGTCACTCGCTTCTCAACCTGTCCCTCTACCTCACCCTGTTTTCTACAGCAGTCAGTCAGCTTCTAGGATTCATACACATTACTAGCACTTGACAAGCTAAACAAGCATTTTAAAAGAAGCCAAAACCAGTAAGACAGCAACAATTAGCAGCAACAGATAATGAAACCATATGCTGTGGCTGTAGAACTCCTCATATTGTCTCAAAATGCCTATATCATGCAATTGCCCATTCTGTCCACAAGCCACAGCTGTACTAGGCTACTCGCGGCACTACACCTTTCTATCCATTAAAGCAGACAAACAATCAGCAAGATAGTCGTTGGTGTACCACTTACTCTTTCTTGAAATCTATATTTAACAATTCTACTCTCAACTCATCAGAAAACATACCTAGACGAACCCAAACTCCTGAAGAAACTGATATGACCATTTTTGATTTAAAACTGATATGACCATTCTGACACTGTCTATGATGCAGATTCGCATACCGTAGCCTACTCTTGAATGTTTCATCGAGATTTCTTCTGACGTGCAAAAGATTATTGAAGCTACTTTGCACAACTCAAGGAAACGCGCCTCCAGCTTGAGCACATAGGTATACACACAGGGGCCATTTGGTTTCAGGAGGATAAAAGAATAAAGCCCCTTAAATTACCTCATGTGTTTGGTTGGTAGAAGAGAGTCAGAACTGAACTTTCCTTAAGAAAGTTTATGTTGGAAGCTCTCCACAGTCCACCCTCATCTCAATGCCCACCCAAGCAGCTTCAGTGTCCTCTCTAACGTCCTCCACTGGTAATATCTCTACCAAGTCATTGTCGCCGCCTAAAAGGACGTGCTTCGCTTAAACATCAATAATGTCAACGGCTGATGTAAGTGGCTGGTGCACATCAAGCCTTAAATAGTGCGGGCCTCTGTGGGTTTGAGTGATTGTATGCTGGTGATATGATGAAACTGGTGTCGGCTCGGCGGTCTGAGGGTAAATTGGGGAAGTGGATC
Source organism: Spergularia azorica (assembly GCA_038382645.1). Classification (NCBI taxonomy): domain Eukaryota; kingdom Viridiplantae; phylum Streptophyta; class Magnoliopsida; order Caryophyllales; family Caryophyllaceae; genus Spergularia; species Spergularia azorica. The sequence continues at coordinate 10,171 of JBBYHQ010316307.1, read as the reverse complement.
AATAGTGTGGTGCTTTGCTAGGTGGGGGATGGAAATCTGGAATCCCATGATCAGTAATCCTCCAAACACAAGGTAGGTAGGGAATGGGACAAAGGAAACTTGAAGACACGGAAAAAGAATGATTAAAAACCAACCAAACGCGTAGGAAAGGAATAGAGACAGAAGTTCCCTCTCTCATTCTTGACCCCCAAAGCAAACAGCCCCTAAAACTTTGCACAAAGGTTTCTAACCATGAACCTCATCAAGAAGAGTTCCATAATTCGCAAAAGTTGGTAGTTGGTACACACTACTACACAGGTATAAACTCAATGCTCTTTAAAAAGTTCTTATGCATGGAACTCATCAAACACAATGCCATAAGGTGCCACTTTAGCGTGTCAGATGCTTCTGTTAAGTTATAGTTCAACATCAACTTAAGCAAAACTATACAGTGGAGTATCAACTTTGCTCGACGCTATAAATGTATACACTAGAATACTAGATACTTAAGAGGCAGATATTTAGCTTCACCAACACACCAAAAGAAGCTATACAAACACAAAAAAATAACTATTTAAGATAAAACAAGCAGAAATCTTTATTCTTCTACCCTCACCATAGCTGTACAGTCCATCCCTCCATTGAGACCAAAAAATAAATCTCTCCATATCAAACGTTCATACCCAAAATATCAAGAATCAGTTGGCATGAGGCCATTATCCCAAAGATGTCAACTAGACCCCAAGTTCCTAATTCGATGAAACGCAAAACTCCAGAAGTTGGTCCACAATGCCTTTAAGAAATTCCGAAACTCGGTCCAACCTTGGAATTAACTTATAGAATTCCAAACACCACCAACCTTATGCACCGCCAAAAAGCATAAATGTTTGTTCTCAACAGTGCTGGACAAAACAATGTACTAGTTGATCAAACTTTGTCAAACACGCTAAAATCTCGACTACACTAAATCTCTTACACTGCATTAGATTTATAACCTCATTTACCTGAAACTGAAGCCTTCTTTAAGCCCAAAATATTTCAGTCTCCACCCTACAATAGCCTATAGCAAGAGTTTCGTTGACCCTTAACATATCTCCTAACCCTATGTATGCAAACAGAAAAACCACAGAAACTATTCACCATTTCTACCAACTTAATTACAGAAGAGCCTAATTTTCACCAACACAGACATACATTGAGACACCATACTAGGCAATCCTCCAAGAACAAGGGGGGTGAGGAGTGGGAAAAAAGAGGTTTAAGGGGAACTGAATCTTGAAGATGAGGGAAGGAGATGCTAATAAAAACCAACCAAATCGGAAGGGAATAGAGGACAGAACTTCCTTTTCCCATTCGTGAACCCCAAAGCAAACGGCCCCTTAATATTTTGCAGAAGATCCCTACTCCCTAACCATGGACGTCATCCAGAAGAGTTCCATACTAACCATAAATTGCAATATAAGTCAACAAGTATAAATTCAATGCTTTCCGGAAAGGTTCCTAGGCATGAAGCCCATCAAGAACAATTCCATGAATCGCAACTTATAAGTGTATAAAAGGCTTCTTTTAAGTTATAGCTAATAGACACCAATATGCAGTGGAGCAACAACATTGCTCAGCGAACAGAAAGCATACAATGGATGATCAAGAGGCACAAATTTCTTTTCACCAATAACCCCCACAAGAGGCTGTACCCCTACCAGAGGAAGGTAGCCATAAAAGATAAAGCAAGCAGACTTCTGTATTCTTCTAGTCTCACCAAAGGTTTACACTCCAAGCCATTCAGATTTCAGACCATTAAAAGTCATAACAAACATCCATAGCAGAAATATCACGAATCAGGTGGCATGAGGTCATTCTTCCATAGTAAAGATTTGACCCAAGTTAGTAACACGATGAAATTGAAAAATCTAATTTTTTTGGAAAAAAGAGCCATCCTTTGTGTTCAGCAACATAATGTCTCAGAACTTAAGGTCCAACTTTGGAGCTACCTTACAGACCCCCACGCAGCCACGCCCCAACCTCTTCACCTTCTACAGCCAGATAAGCATTCATGTTTTCTCCTAACACTGCAGAACAGAACAATGTTTCGGACTATCAAGACCTTGAACACGGAGTCAAGGAATAAAAAGAATGAAGCCTTCCTCAAACCCAACAAACATCAGTCTCACCCCTAAAAGAACTTTATCGTTCAACGCTAACCACTAGCTCATAAACCCACAAATATTTGCAAGCGAAAAGAGAACCCTTAGAATCTATAAACCCTTTATCCAAACCTAATTGCAGAAGAACCCTAATTTCCCCCAACATAGACATATCCAAACACCCATCATTCCAATTGAAAACTCCACAAACAATCAAATCGAACGCTGCAACAACAGAGAGCACCGAAACCCAACAACAAAAGCCAAAAAGGCCCGTAATGTCAACTTCAAAAACCCCATATCCCCAAACACCCATTACTCCGATTGAAAAACCCACTTTTAATCCGATCAAATGCAACAACAAAAGTCAAAAGGCCTGGTAACAAAAGTTCCAAACCCCATTTCTCCAAATACCCATCACTACAATCGCTCTCGGCCTCATAATTACACAAATTCCGCCCATCAAAATGCCCAAATGTCACACACACCCCCCAACCCGGCCCCGGCCCCGCCTTCACCATTGTTTGCATCGATAAACTAATCTTAGCTCCTCCAAATCAACTACAACTAATCACATAATAGTCCAAAGTACTGATCTTTGCGCCTCATTATCGACAAAAACACACAATCATACGAAATCGATACAAAAACAATAGAATCAAACAAATCAAATAAAACCTAAATGAGGAAAATAAAAAGAGGGGGGTAAGATCGGAAAAGAGAAAATTACCGGCGTTTCTTGTTACCCTCGCCAACTTGGTACATACCCCAAGAAAAAGCGCCGAAAGTGGCGAGGAAGATGGCCATGGCGCTGGGTCCTTTGGTTGGGATCCGACGGGCGTAACGGACGGGTGCGAACCCGCCCGGTGGTGGCCCATCTTGGAGAAGGGGCATATTCTTGATGCTCGCCATTCCTGGCTTGTTCCTTATCACTGCCTCCGTCATTTTTCAAAATCTGGGTTCACTCACTCTCTGGATTTCGTTGCAGATGAAGTGTGCGTTTGTTAGGAGCAAAAATGGGAAAAAAGGAGAGGAAATGGTGATGAACGGGTGAGTTGGTGACCCGGGCCGGGAGTGTGTCTTACGGTCTCGCCTCTTTTATCGGAAAGTCTACCATACACTCGAGAGTCGAGAGTATTAAGAATTTGGAATGTTTCTAAGGTGGCTAATTGGTTGATGAACTGGGAGGCCAAGAGATGAACTGGGAGGCCAAGAGTGTATTTTACGGTCTTACCTTTTTTTTTATCGAAAAATGTATTGTATCATACACTCGAGAGTATTAGGAATGGTAATAACGTGGCTAACTAGTTAATTGGTGACTCAGGAGGCTATAAATTTGTCTTACCTCCTTTATCGGAAAGTTTTTCATGCACTCGAGAGTATAAGGGATAGTACTAAGGTGATAGATTGATAAAAGTAGGAGTGTGTCGTTTAATCAGTTGTGGGTGTGGCCTAATAGGATTGGTAACAAGGTGATGCTTAATTAGTTGGTTGGTGTCCCAGGAGGTCTGGAGTGTGTCTCGCCTACTTTAGCGAAAAGTCTACCATACACTCGAGTAGTATTAGGGAGTAAGCAAGGATAGTAATAAGGTGATATACGAGTAAATTGTAGGGGTATATCGTTTAATTGTTGTGGGTGTGGGTTTGGATGTGTGATAGATGGTGATTGGGTTAGCGTCGAATGAAGTGGTGAAATTTTTTACTTGTTGGTGACCTAGGAGAGTGTTTCTCCTCCTTTTATCGGAAAGTCTACCATACGCTCGAGAGTATTAGGGATGGTGATAAGGTGATTGTACTAATAAGGGGAATACATAAGACTATAAGATGGATAAAAGTAGGAGTGTACACCGTTTAATCGTTGTCTGGGGGTGTCGATGTGTGATAGACGGTGATCGAGGGTGCGTTGGATGAAGCGGTGGTTAAAAGTTTTACTTGCTGAGACAATATGGGCACAAATGATTTTGGATACGGAGGGGGGGGAGAGAGAAAATGGACTATTTCGTGAAAGACCCTCCCAAGCGCGTGTCGCAACCGATGTGTTTGCCACGAGAGACTCAATAGGCTCAGTTTAATCGTATTTCACTTTCATTCTTTGGATATTTGGATTATTGTTTGCGAGAAACTTTGATTGGGTTATTTTATTTATGATTATTCAAGGATGTATTTTTTTAACTTTGATTGTAATTGTCTTTTTTTTTTTTTTTTGTAGTTTAAATTTCAGAACTCAAATGGGGCAATTAATCAAGTAAGTATTTAGTAGAGTATTCGATGGGTGACCACGAAGATTGACGACAAACGAGACATCTCGGTACCTCACCCATATCCTTTACAAGATGCTCTTCCCCTTGACCTTACAAAAATGATCTTCATGAGAAAGCATTAAAAAGTATTATTCACACGTTAGTTTTATTCGATTCATCCTGACGAGTACATGCGATGCGCCCAAAAGTGTGAACTAAAAACGTACTTATGAGTTTGTGCAATGGTGAGTAGTAATTGGTGACTCTCCAACCACTCTTCAAGAGCAAAGTAAAAACACTCATAAAACTTACCAATTCTTGCCCAACCTTGGCATCATATGATAAGTTGGTTTGCAAGTTAGCTAGGCTCCCAAACTAAAGCATCTTACTCCGTATGAGATATACTCCTTTGTCCTCTACTCCGTATTACATTTGTATGTGATTATAACTTTAGTGCCCTTATTTATATTAACTTTGGCATATTATTTTTCACTTGTCGGAGTGCAAAAAGTGAGGCATGTCAAGATTGGCTAGCCACAATACGATACCCTTGGATTTAAATACAAAATCACAAGTTAAACTAGTGGGTTTATAAGTGAAAATCGCACCATTTTCCCTTTATCTTTTTGTGTGCAAACCCACAACACTGTGCTATGGGTAGCATATCTCGGATAAGTCCCTTCATCATAAGCCCTACCAAGGAGTAACTTCTTAAGTTAGGTCGTGCTAAGTAACCATCCTTTGAGATTCACGGAGCTACAACATTCACAAACGCATTAATAAAATTTCAACAATTATCTAAAACAATAAACCTCTACCTAACTCTAAAACCTCCATATAAATCGCCAATTCCAACTCCATACCTTACTGAATAAGTTTTCTTCGACATTATTATTATCCTATTCATTGTTTTTATATATAAAATCCCCCTCTTAAATATTTTCTTTTCTTAGACTTAATTACATTATTTATTCTAATTTTTTTAATAATTTAATAATGATGGGAGATCTAGGCATTTGATTGGCTAGAGTAAAACCCCTTAAACCTCACACACCCTCTTTATAACTCCGTCGTCGTCTCCCCCCATCCCAGAAACTTCTTCTACAATCTTCTCCCACTTTCTCTCTCCTCCTTCTTCGCCGCCTACCATCACCACCATGTTCCGCGCCGCCGCCGCCATCGCCGCCCGCGCTCGCACCACCTCCCGCTCTGTAAATCCTCCTTACCCACCATTCTTTTTTTAACATTTACCAAATGTATGTATCTTTTTTTTATGTTTTCTAATTGATTGTATCTTGTAGGTTGCGCAACTGAATTGGAGCAGAAATTATGCAGCAAAAGAAGTAAGGTTTGGTGAAGATGCACGTAAATCTATGCTAAAGGGTATTGAAGAGCTTGCTGATGCTGTTAAAGTTACTATGGGCCCTAGGGTGAGCACCTTTTTTCGTGTTCTTTACGCTTTCAGATGACGATTCATGTTAGCCGACCCCAAATCATTTATCGAACATGTATGGGCTTATTGATGTTGTTATTTTGTTTTGTTAATTTTTGGATTGATTTGTTTAGTGAAGTTGGTTGTTTTTATGGGGTTTTGTTAGATTTGAGAAATTATGTTGTTAGATTGGTCTGTTGGAGTTGAAATTAGAGTTATGATGGGTTGATTGGTTTGTCGTGTATGGGCGTAATGCGGGTTTTACTCGTATGGGTGTTGTTCGACTCGATTGTTGGTTGGTTTTTGTGTGTTTTGTGATGATTGTGTGATTTAAAGGGGCAATCTTTAATTGTAGAATGTGATTTTGGGACTATTGGGTTTGATCAATTGGATTCGACACGCGGAATAATGTAATTTTTGTAGGGTTTGATGGGTTTTTGTGGGGTGAAATGTGGATTATTAGGGTGGTTTTGTGAGATGTTAGATGGATGAATTGATATGTTTTTGGTTGGTTTTTAGGGCCGTACTGTGGTGATTGAGCAAAGCTTTGGTGCTCCTAAAGTCACAAAGGACGGTGTGACTGTTGCCAGGAGCATCGAGTTCAAGGACAGGTATAAGAACTTAGGTGCCAATCTTGTGAAGCAAGTTGCTAACTCTACCAATGATGTTGCTGGAGATGGTGAGTATTTAACCTTCTTACCATGAATTCGGTGTTTGTTTAGTTTTTATCGGAACTTCACACTATGAAATTGCAGTGTAGCACTGTTTGTGATGGTGATGAACTCAAATAACGAGACTATTGGATGATGTATAATTACCTGGCATAATGATTGAGTCTCTGCAAAATAAAGAGTAGGATTGATGAACCTGAGGATCTCTATGTTATTTCTGATTAGATAACTGGCTGGTTGAAATATTTTTTCTTATTTTAAAGAGAAAGTTCAATTGTTGTATGATTTCGAGCTGTCTTCAATTAGCATAAGCCAATTTATATTGCATTTGTAGGTACCACATGTGCAACCGTTCTTACCCGGTCTATATTGGTCGAGGGAGTTAGATCTGTTGGAGTTGGAATGAATGCAATGGACCTCAGACGTGGTATGACAATGGCAGTTGATGCTGTTGTAAACTACTTGAAAAGCAGGGCAAGGATGATCAGCACTTCAGATGAGATTGCTCAGGTTTGTGATACATTTCTCTGGAGAGCTTGTTGCAGTAAAAGATAACATGTAAATGCTCTGGATTAAAGAAATTTCCTTTATGATGTTAGGTTGGTACTATCTCAGCTAATGGTGAGAGGGAAATCGGTGAGCTTATTGCCAAGGCTATGGAAAAGGTTGGCAAGGAAGGTGTTATCACAATCCAGGTAAGTCGGCGTGGGCTCTTGACTTTCCTCATAGATACAAGATTGAACTAACAAACACAAACAATCTGTGTTCCTTGTGCTATACTTTAGTTTTGTTCTCAGAATTGAGTTGACTCTTCTCTTCAGGCAGTATTCTTGTTGACAGTGGCGATGTAGCAGTTAAACTAACTGTGGTGCTTTTGTAGGATGGAAAAACATTGTACAATGAGCTAGAAGTTGTTGAGGGCATGAAGCTCGACAGGGGTTACATATCTCCCTACTTTATCACTAACCAGAAAAATCAGAAATGTGTAAGCATGCTTTCCTGAGCAGCTGGCCCTCAAGTTCCAGTTCTGACATTGTTTCATTTTTTAAAACCAACATGTAGATGCATTATTGATTGCGTGCCTTTTGTCCTCAGGAATTGGATAGCCCACTCATTTTGATCCACGAAAAGAAAATTACCAGTGTAAATGTCATTGTGAAAGCTCTGGAGTTGGCGTTGAAGGTATGAGAATTGTTTCTGGATTCTTTTCACTTGTGCTCTTGCTTATTAAATTTTCAGGACTATTAACATATAACCTCTAACTAATTTATGTTCTTGCAGAAACAAAAACCTTTGTTGATCGTTGCGGAAGATATTGACAGTGAGGCCTTGGCTACTCTTATTTTGAACAAGATCCGGGCTGGCCTTAAGGTTTCTATATTTCTCACTTAGGACAGCTTTATTATAATGCTACTTCAATTTCGGTGTCATTCTTTAACATGTTGTTACTTCTGACAGGTTTGTGCTGTCAAAGCTCCAGGCTTTGGGGAGAACAGGAAAGCCAACTTGCAGGATCTTGCAACACTTACTGGAGGACAGGTGGGTTGTCCTTTCTTATCTGCTCTTGCCTAAAAGCTTAGGCAATTTTTGGCAAATTCTTACATGACCTCTCTGGTGCAGGTCATAACAGAGGAACTTGGCATGAACATGGAAAAGGTTGATCTTGATATGCTTGGTTCATGCAAAAAGGTAAGCGTGTGCTTGTTTGTAATTTTTTTTACTTAGTCTGTATCCGTAGATAAGGAGCTTTTTAATTCTGAATCTACACCATCACACCATGCTATCCGTCCCTTAGTTTGCTGTGTTCAAAGCATAATCCACATTGAGGTTTGATTTTCTAGTTTATGCTTGTATTAAGTTTCCTGCTGATGTGGGGAGCACTGAAACTATGTCATGATTAGCCTTCAGCCTATTGGGTTTAATTGAGAATTTGTCACGGTTTTATGTTTCACACTTTGTGTTGATGTCTGTGAGTGTGTTATTTTGTATTCCTACGTCACTTGACCTGTATGTTGATGTCCTACAGATAACGATCTCGAAGGATGACACCGTCATTCTTGATGGCGCTGGTAACACAGAATCCATTGAGGAAAGATGTGAACAGGTGGGCTTATATTATAAGCTTTTGATGAGATGAGTCAGCGCTAATTGCATCCAGAATCTGACACTTTCTGTTGTCAAACTTTGATTTAAAAACAGATTAGATCTGCAATCGAACTAAGCACATCTGATTATGATAAGGAGAAGTTAGAGGAGAGGTTAGCTAAGCTTTCTGGTGGAGTCGCTGTTTTGAAGGTTTGTTCTACTGTTTGGCACTTGGTTACTAGTATTCTCAAAGTATTATTTTCTCTGCGTTTCAACTCCTCACATGACTACAAGAGTATCTGGCTGATAATTTTTACGTGGTTTCCGTGATTAGATTGGAGGAGCTAGTGAAGCCGAGGTCGGAGAAAAGAAGGATAGAGTGACTGATGCTCTAAATGCCACTAAAGCTGCAGTTGCCGAAGGTATTGTGCCAGGTGGTGGTGTTGCTCTTCTATATGCCTCAAAAGAACTCGACAAGCTCCAGACAGCCAACTATGATCAGAAGATCGGGGTGCAGATCATTCAATCTGCCCTTAGAGTAAGTTTTGATGGACATATTTACTGAATACTTTATACTTAATATGATAACCGAAAACTAATGTGTTTTCTGGATTCTATTCAAGTTTTTCGAGCAAGTAGCTGACAGTCATATGAATGATATCTTTTCAGACCCCTGTTTACACCATTGCTTCAAATGCTGGAGTTGAGGGAGCTCTCATTGTTGGCAAACTACTGGAGCAGGATGACCATGATCTTGGTTACGATGCTGCCAAAGGTACAAGCCCTATATCCGACAACACTTGCTTTAATATTGTGCTTGGTTGGATGTAGTTGGTCATGTTTTTATTTACCTGTTTGTCGATTGAGCAGGAGAATACGTAAATATGGTGAATGCCGGGATCATTGATCCATTGAAGGTTATTAGGACAGCTTTGGCTGATGCTGCCAGGCAAGTCTAGTTTTGATTTTGATGTTTCATCTTTCTTTTTACCGCACTTGTAAATTCTCGAACCTTTACACAGCTAATAAAACAATGTCCTCGTTTTATTTTTTTAATGCAGTGTGGCATCCTTGATGACAACAACCGAAGCTGTTGTGGTCGAGGCACCCAGTGACGAGAAGGATGCAGCTCCATCCATGGGCGGCATGGGTGGTATGGGCGGCATGGGTTATTAAGAGGCTCGAGCTGTTTCCACCTGAAAGCACAGACCCGAGTTCTGTATTCATTTTGCCCGTGTTAGCTGAGGAAGGCATTTGTGTAAACATAGTTGAAAGAGAACAGTTCTTAGGGGACCCTGCCAAATGCAGGACAAATTTTTCATTTTGAGAACCCTTTAATAACTCTGCTGAGATCAGATTCCCCTTATAAAATGAAATTATTTCTGTTTATTTTCTTATCTTGATTGTGGATTGTCAATGAACATTTTTGGATTGTGATGTGATGGGGAATTAAGGATTCCTGAATTGGGTCGCCTGCGCTGAGATTGATGCTTCATCTTAACTTAGGACGACATTTTCTTCTAACGATGTTTTTCACAAGGTGATTTAGGCCCTGTGCGATTCAACTTATTCAACAGTGTTTTCAAATCAGATCAGATTTATTCAAATCAAATCAAATCA
>JBBYHQ010316300.1:0-41077 GCA_038382645.1 Spergularia azorica | reverse complement strand
TGGAAGTCTACGGGTTATCATTCAATTAGAAAAAGGATTTCAGAGCGGAAAGACCAGCCTTGTCGGCAGTTCAATCCGTGTGGATGTCAAACTGCCTGTGGAAAGCAGTGTCCTTGCCTTTTAAATGGAACTTGCTGCGAAAAGTATTGTGGGTGAGATTCTAGTCTCTTTATGGAAGTGCATATTCCTTGTTAAGTGACTTGAGGTCTGCTGAGCCTTTGCCACTTGACAGTTTTATCAAAGTATCTATACAAGTCATTTTTATGCACATTAATGTCACATCACTTATTTGTATATAGGTGTCCTAAGAATTGCAAACATAGATTTCGAGGTTGCCACTGTGCCAAAAGTCAATGCCGAAGTCGTCAGTGTCCATGCTTCGCTGCTGACAGAGAATGTGATCCAGATGTCTGCCGTCATTGTTGGGTCAGGTGAGCCCTTGTGTCCGCGTAATTTCTCATTTTAATTGATATAATATGATAAATGAAAATATGTAATTGAGTTTTATGTAACCCTTTTTTATTTTTGACAAGACTTGAATGTGATTTTTCTGGTAGACTCTTGACTCATTATTGGGCAAGTAGATTTAGGATTCAAAACTCCCTAATATGTGTAATGGTGTTCATTGTTGGTATCGGGAATTCTTAAATTCTGATATTTTAACTCTGTGCAAAGCCTTCTAAATAGATTCCCTTATGACCTCCTAGTGGGGATCATGTTGAGGGTGACCTATAGAAGATGACACCATATTTCACAAGTGTTTTCCGGGAGTAGCAGTTTTGGAAAGGAGATTTCACCAGGTTGGAAATCTTAGATTGGTAGAAGAAGTTGGTCTGAGGAAATTAATGGAGGCACATTTTAATGATAATAATTCATCATAGAATCTAATGCGAGCTAATTACTGGAAGGTAGGGAGAGGCTTCCCATGTTTCTGTTTAATAAACTTTGGAAATCTGTTCATTATAGATGTGGATACTGTAGATGTGAAGTTACTAAAGATTAAATTTCCTGTTGTGTTGATCTTTCTTTTACTTTCTATTGTTGGTGGTACCCATTTTCCATGCTGTGCTTTTCTGTGCCGTCTTGTTTTAACAAATTACTTTGCTTGTAGTTGTGGTGATGGTACACTTGGGACGCCTAATCAAAGAGGGGACAACTATGAATGTAGAAATATGAAACTTCTACTCAAGCAACAGCAGCGGGTGAGCGATCTCATATCTTTTCCTTAATTCAAGATACTATGTGATATGATCTCAATCACTCACTAAGTTACAGTCTGCAAGACGTTGTACTGGTTGTGTTCTTTTCATTACGCCTATCTTCATGCTCTTTGTTGTATAAATTGGATTGATTGTGTACCAAATTAAAGAAACCAGGAAGCGCATGCGGAGGGTATTTGGATGTTTGAAAATAAGTGATAGAAGAAATCACCAAAGCACTGCATATATGTACTCATATCTCTAGGTCCAGTTTGAAATAACTAGTGGGGATAATTTGGCTGCTGGCTTATTCAAAAAATGACTAGAGTTACCCCTACCATCTTCCTCCTAAGTGTGTGATAAGAGAAATACTTATTGAGAGGCTGGTGAGTTTACCTTATGGCAGAAGGCTGAAAAGGAGCTGGTTTGACAACAATGACATCATTACGCCAGGCTCCTGCCTATGGTCTTTATTTTGGGGGTTTAGTGAGTCATTTTGCTTTGTAAATTACATCATACTCCAAACTCCAAAACATATCTATAGTGAATCTTTTCCCCCAGTGGACTTAGATTACCATCTGCTTCAATATAATATATTAAAGAGGGATGCTCTATGTGAATGGTCAGCATGATCAACACTGATCCATTTAATTTGAAGCCTACTAAATTTTGTGTGAGGTTGTAGGAAATATTTGATTTGCAGCCCCACAAGAGGAACTGTTGAGCGATGTTCAATTTTTAGGACTTATCCTAAGTACTGGCTAGGTCTACGTGTAAAAGACTTAATTAATGAGTTTTTTGGTTCATACCAATTATCTCTATGATCTATTAGCCCTCCAGAAACAGCATCTCTATAGATGGGATTAATTGAGGCACTGTGATAAAGTTATTTTTCGTGTTTATCTATCAGCTTGTGATGAGACGAGATGAAAGCTGCTAAGTTACTGCAAATCCGGCATATTGTTACATGTTGTAGCTATAACACTATGTTGATTATACTTATTGGCACAGGTTCTACTTGGTCGGTCTGATGTTTCAGGTTGGGGAGCGTTCCTTAAGGTGATTATTCTTGTGCTGTCAAACTTAAAGGTGGCTTAGTCCTTTGTCTATCATACATGTGACTTATGTTGTACCGTCCTCCTTTCAGAATGGTGTTGCTAAACATGAGTACCTTGGGGAGTATACTGGGGAGTTAATCTCACATCGGGAAGCTGATAAGCGAGGGAAGATATATGATCGTGAAAATTCTTCATTCCTCTTTAATTTAAATGATCAGGTATGATACTGTTGAATATTCGTTCTAAAGATTTGTTGAATCCTTTACTGTAATATGTGATTCTAATTAGTATGATTTTTGCTCCTAAATTTCTGATGTTGCAGTTTGTTCTTGATGCTTATCGGAAAGGGGACAAACTAAAATTTGCCAACCACTCTCCTGACCCAAATTGTTACGCTAAGGTAATCGATTCATTGTTTGGCTATTTAATATGGATGTTGGTTTCAAAACAAATACGTATGTCATTCAAAATTTTCACCTCCCACTTATCAGTGTTTACCTTCTATTGTCGGTTCCTTCTTTGTGTCTAAATTTTATCATTGGTTCATATTCGCAGGAAGAAACCTAATTTTTATTGAGAATAAGGGTTTCTTCTAGTATCTATTAATGTTTACCCATCTCATATATTTCCTGAGCCATCGTTAGTCTTGACTCTTAAGTACTTCTTGCTGTTAGAGTCTAAATGTGGATCTTGGCTCTTGGACCCGCATGAAGTAGCTACTACTAGGATATCTTTTAATTTGGAATTGTTAAAAATGTGATGATTGACAGTGAATATTCCATTGCCTTTGTCAAATATCTTTAAATGCAAATGATGCAATGTACGAGTTTTAACCGATTATGATTGTGTGCTGAATTGACGCGTATATGTTTGAAATAGCTAAGTAGGTTTTTGCACTTTCTTCTTCTCATGATTTGTGGAATGTTTGATGTCTCTAGTGGACCAAAGTGCTACTTTCTAAAAATGCAAGTTGTGGCAGGTAATTATGGTTGCAGGGGACCATCGTGTTGGAATCTTTGCCAAGGAACGGATAAACGGTGGAGAAGAGCTTTTCTATGATTACCGTTATGAGCCTGATAGAGCTCCGGCCTGGGCCAGAAAACCTGAGGCGCCTGGATCCAAAAAAGATGATGCAGGGCCTTCTACTGGGCGAGCGAAAAAGCTTGCTTAGTGCCATTATACATCTGGATGCAGTCTAGTATTCAACTTTTTGTGATTCTTTTACAGGTTGAGCATGATTCTTATATTTCAGATAGCGGGCGAATTCCTAACAATTGGCAACCTTATGGAGGCAATTTTTGGCATTAGAAGCTAACCTGATTGGATCTTACAAACATTAGAAAAAGAAGCTAATGCTCCCTATGCCCCTAATTAAACAACTGATTGATCTGATTCTTTGTGAATCAATGAGGCAAACGATATATTATTGTATACTCTTCTCAAGTCTTTACCGTCATTGAATCTCTTGTTTACCCCATTTTGATCTCCCATCCTCTGAAACTGCATTTCCATGTTTGTCTAAAAGGCGTTGCCTGTTTCTGATGGTTTGTGAGCATTGTTATTAGTTGGATGTTTCTTCTGTGTCATTTTCCGGTATTTGTTGCTGCAGCATTGGCTGCGGAGTTGGTTACAAATTAAACTTGTGTTCGAGTTTTATGAAATGTTACTTTCAGGCTTTCTTTAGTCTCGTAAAAATTGGTGTGTTTTTTTTTTGGGCAGCACTACTTCCAGAGCAGAAAATAACTGCTCCACGCCAACATACGGATTCAACTGGTCGTGGTGGTGCACGCGCTTGAGTGTGTTAGCGTGGAGCAGTTGTTTTCTGCTCTGGCATTATCTTTTGCCATTTTTTTCCGACGATTCAAAGAGAGGTGGTTTTTTTTTTTTTTTGCAAGTTGAAAAAGACAGGCCCCTACCATCCTGTTTCCTCCTTGAATCCGTATGGTCCGAGGCAAGACTTCAATTTAAGTAGCAAATAAGAACTACTGTACTTGCTTTCTAGCAAAGAGTTGATCCACTTTACGCAACCATGCCAAAAATGAGTCATGGACTCGTTGTTATCTTTATCCGAATATCCATTTTTAATAGATACTAGTCATTTTAAATCTGTGGTTTCCATAGTGTCATTTTCTAATTAGGAAAGAAAGCATATTTGCGTTGCCAATTATGCCAAATAACGTCATCCGCACACTTATTACGGAGTATTATATAGCAAAAGTAGACATACAAAGTTAGGATCAGACCGTCTTATAAGCTTTATGAAGCGATGTCATTACATTATAAGTTGGAAATTTTATCTGATGACGGTTCTTCCCCCGAAGGTATTCAGAAAATATAAGTTGAAAACACTTGGGATTTGAGAGTGTACTGCGAACATTATGGCCCCTGAATCAGGAAAAGAAGACGTGGGATCTAAGCTGGTACAAGAGATTTCTCTGAAAGGAGAGTGTGTCCCAGAAAGACACAAACTTAAAGATCACGACGTAATAACTACAGCAGTCGATGCCCCTTCTGAATTATGGGAAGATACTTTGTTGATCGATTTCGCTCTCCTTTCTTTTTCATCAGCTCATCTGGAGGAACTTGCCAAGCTTCATTTCGCCCTAAAGAATGGGGATGTGTCCAGGTTTGATCGCTATCTCGTTTTAAATATCGATGTACATAGATGATCGTTTGGTTACCTACGGAAATTCATGAGACATGTTAATTCTCAATAGTCATTGTTGAATTTTTAGAGGGGAGGAGAGTAAACATGGAGAAGTATTTTATGTTAACACTTTCTCAATTAATCTCATAATAACTTACACTCTTAAATAGCCTTACAAATCTAATACTTAGCAACTAAACCCTACAAACTAGGAGCATCTATCTCACGATTGACTAGAACTAGTCCACTAACATCCATAGTCTAACTTAATGGAATACCAACTGAAAATCAGGAATTCATAATTATATTATTTGACTAATTTTTTTTGGAGCATAACCAACGGTCATTATTATTTGTTGTTCACTTGTTGCCATTATCACTAGATATATAATACTTCCTATATTTTGTTTGTGTTAACTTATGTTACGATGCTTCTCCTACAAAATGATTTCAACCGTCTCTATTTCTTTTGGTTGTTTACGTTTTGGTTTTAGAAGGTTGAACTTGAAAGTCTAGACATAACTTTGCATGAGACGATTAACATTTTATATGCTTTCCCAATCGATTTATACTGTATGCCCCAATATTAGGTCAAAAATCACGGCATGACAAGCTTATTCCTAGAAGAATTGATGGAAGTCTCTAAACAATTCTTCGCTCTACCAGTAGAAGAGAAATTAACGTACTCTGTCGCCGACGATTTCTTCAATGGATATGAAAGTGCCAACGAAATTTTAGGCCGTAACGCTCTAAACTGGAGTGACAGACTCTTTCTTACAGTATACCCTGAGGATGAACGCAGGCTTGAATTTTGGCCAAAAAACCCGAATAATTTCAGAAACATTCTAAATGAGTACTCTAAGAGAGTAAGAGTGATGTTGGATGTTCTACTGAAAGCAATGGCTCGGTCATTGGACTTACCGGAACATGGTTTTTTAAGCCAGCATGGTGAACGTGGACCGATTTCAACAAGGTTCGGAATATATCCACGCTGTTCGCGTCCTGATCAGGTTTATGGAGTGCGTCCGCATACAGATCAGTCCACTGTTACAATAGTGTTACAGGACAATGATGTTTCAGAAGGTCTTCATATTCAGAAATGTGATCAGTGGTTCAAGGTTCCTGTTGTCCCTGGCGCTTTATTCGTCAACCTAGGAGATTTCGCAGAGGTAAAATTTAAGGGTTCAATGAAATTAGTAGCTAACAACAGTCTCGGATGTCATACTTGCTTATAAACTAGTCTCTTCTCCTTATCTTTCGGTTAAGTCTTTCGTGTAAAGAAACCAATTAGCTCAAATTTCCGCGATGTTGGCTTGAATTTCACGTTATGTTGAATTCAATTTTGCAGGTGATGAGTAATGGGATTTTCAAGAGTGTGGTGCACAGGGTCGTAACGAATTCAGTGAAAGACAGGGTCTCAGTAGCTGCATTCTGCACCCCTGAACCCGAAAACGATGTGGAACCTGTAGCTGAGTTGATTAGCAGTACTCGACCCAAGGTGTACAAGAAGGTGAACAAGAAAACATACAAGCAAATCTACCTAGAGGCTTATCCTCAGGGCAAGAAAGTGGTTGATGCTCTTAAAGTTTAGCCTTTGCTATATTGCTATCATGAAATTAGGCTTTGTCAAACTCTGATTTTGGATTTGTATTATCATTGGTCATTATTGGATGCATATTTGAAGGACATAAATTGTCACGCGCCTATTATATAGATAGATTTCGACACATCTACATAAAATTATGTGTAACTTATAACTTCAAAATGTTTGGCAATGTACCCCCAATGGCCTGGTTTCTTTCTACTACATTAAACATAAGTATGAATTCAAGTATTCTGTTTTGTTGTTATGTACGTTCTTTTTGAGTAAATTTACTCAATTTTCGATTGTTTTCAAGCTTTTTACTCTTTGATGCATAAAACGTTACGTCAATATGATATATCTATGTCGACCATGAGCAAAATTGGCCTTATTATTAGTAGAATTTTAGAATATCAACTCATGTGGAATTGTTTCGAAATTCAAATCATTGCAGATCCGCATGAGAAAGTTAATACTAAAAAATTTAAAGATAATAAGAGTCAAGAAACACTTCCCCATGGACCCCCTAATGTAAAATAGTAGGTAGTATTAAAACTTTATAATATATTGATATGATGATCCCCATCTTATGGACTATGCCTCACATTTAGAAGGCACATATGATTTGTTTAAGCCTTAGATTCCTCACTTCCTAAGCAACCAAATAGATTAAACCATGCTTAGTATAGTCATCCACAAGCTATCTTTAATTCATCTCTGATTGTTGTACTTCTTAATACCAGTGATGGAAAGATCAGAAGATGTGGAATCCAAGCTGGTGCAGGAAATAGCAAAGAAAGGGAATGAAATTCCTGAAAGATACATTCTAAAACATCCAGAAATCATAACTCCTGCAATTGATGCACCTTCTACTTTATGGGAAGACACTTTGTTGATTGATTTCTCTCTTCTGCTTTCCTCTGATTCTTCTTCAGCTCATCAGAAAGAACTTGCTAAGCTTCATTTTGCTCTCAAAGAATGGGGTTTCTTTCAGGTTCTTTTCTGATCTCTTCTTATGCTCAGTGTCATATGCTAGTACTTTAGTAGGATTGATTTTTGTATTTCGTAATTATCCCGCTTGGAGCGAGAGCCTCTATTTTACCATGTCGGAACGAGAGTCTTTCTATAGGCATCGGGGAATGTTGATGATGAGGATGATCCACTTACCCTGCTTTATGGCGGGAGCTTTTAAAGTGCTGGGGTGATGACGATGATACATAAGTTTTAAGTCTGGATCTTTAGATCTTTACACACTTGTAGACTTGTAGTTAAAGGTTGGAGACTGTAGTTGACTAGTGGTCTGCTGTAAATTTAAGTGTGAGTTGAAGTAGGATTAGTTATAGACACTAATAGTCGAAGTTCACTAATGAGGAGGATCAAGGTTGGCCTA
Source organism: Spergularia azorica (assembly GCA_038382645.1). Taxonomy (NCBI): domain Eukaryota; kingdom Viridiplantae; phylum Streptophyta; class Magnoliopsida; order Caryophyllales; family Caryophyllaceae; genus Spergularia; species Spergularia azorica. The sequence continues at coordinate 33,201 of JBBYHQ010316300.1, read as the reverse complement.
CTGATTAAGAAACCAACGTGCCCAGGAGATGTCCCGTGTTCAAATCGTCATATTCCTACCCTTGCATCATTAGCTGCTCCAGTGCTCCTATGTACCAAAAAAAAAAGTTCACTGATGATTTAGTTTGGTGTGATGGAGTATGCAGCTCGGCTCCGATGTTAAAAAACTTATATGAGCTGTTTTCGGATGACCCGGAGGAAAATTGTGTTATGTATAACATTCATAATTTCAAATCACTAATGTCATTGGTCTGACATACTAACTAATCAGGTCATAAATCATGGAATGACAAACTCATTCCTGGACGACTTGCTAGACGTCTCTAAGCAATTTTTCGCCCTTCCTTTGGAGGAAAAATTGAAAAGCTCAATAGCAGATGATTTCTTCAATGGATATGGCAATGCAGCCGCGATTTCAGGGGATAAGTTGTCTTTGAACTGGAATGATCGGCTCTTTCTTACAGTTTATCCCGAAGATCAGCGAAAGCTTCAACTGTGGCCTGAAAAGCCGCAGAAGTTCAGGTATGCAAGTCAAGTACTCCCTTCGCATAAATGAATTTGTTTCTCAAAAACTTGGGACACACAATTGAAACTGGCGCACTGATGCTACTATGTTTTACTGCCTCATACGCGATTTGTAGGGAGGTTTTACATGACTACTCGTTGAGATTAAGCGTAATATTGGAGGTATTGCTCAAAGCCATGTCACGATCTCTGGACTTGAACGAAGACAAATTCTCAAACCATCATGGTGAAAGGGCATCAATATCAACAAGATTTGGCATTTATCCACGCTGTTCGCTGCCTGATAAAGTTTATGGTGTGCATCCGCATTCTGATAGATCCACACTTACGATACTGTTACAGGACAATGATGTCCCGGAAGGGCTTCATGTGCAGAAAGATGGTCAGTGGTTCAAAGTTCCTGTTATCCCTGGCGCATTATTTATCAATCTTGGCGATTTTGCAGAGGTAAATAAGTTAAACAGAGATTAACCTGTCATACTGACATGCATTACCAGGCATCTTACATTATCCTCAAAACATTTGACTTTTCATTTCAGTGTTAGATCTTTGATATCAGATCTCAACTCGGAATGGTTTTGCAGGTGATGAGTAACGGAATATTCAAGAGTGCAGTGCACAGGGTGGTGACTAATTCAGTAAGGGAGAGGGTTTCAGTAGCTGCATTTTGCGCTCCAGAGCCTGAGAATGAAGTCGAACCAATAATCGAACTGATAACCAGTGATCAACCCAAGATGTACAACAAGGTGAATGCGAAAACATACAAAGAACTCTTCTTTGAGACTTATCCTCGGGGAAAGAGAGTGCTTGATGCTCTAAGAATTTAGTCCCTTTATTATCCTCTAATGATTTCCCTAGTTAACTTGCAAAATCCGAAGTTTGTGTATGCTTGAAGAACATGTTGGTGCACCATCTTCGGCTTCCATAATTTTCTCGATACAGACTGCTATTTATCTTCTTACTACGATACCTACAATAACAATGGAATTCAAAGATTCTCAAGGAAGTTTGTACCATCACCTTTTACAAGCATACTTATGGCCGTTGAAGTTTTCCAAATAAGAGATTAACAAAGAAACGATCCAAAATACAGTATGATTTGAATAAAAGAATTAGGGCAGTTTATACGAATTAGGCATCCAGGATACAGGAGGCTAAGAGCTGTTATTCATACTAGAGAAAAGAGACTGACCAAAATTAATTTGTAAAACCCACGGGCTTTTACAAGTAGTAAAAGATACGCTACAACCCACAAGAGCACGGCCTGTGTAGACGCGCAACCAGAGAGCACTACTATTTTACACTTATATGTTGGGCTTCCATCTTTCAGTCAAATAGCAATTTACAACAGGAAAAATTGGATACCCCCTAAACTCTACGAAAAAGAACACATGGTTATCCTTTTCCAGGAGAACTGAAGACGCAGGCAGTCGCAATCGCGATCTGGGTGTCAACTGTCCTATACTTGACCAAACAATAACAGATGAAATGACAGATTTACAGTCTTTTGTTTCACCATCTTTTATCTTTGGAGTCGAAATCTTCTCCGAAAACCTCTTCAATCATACTGCATGTTGGTAAGAAATCTACATTACTTTTAGGGCAACTCATGTACCCGTCCCATGCTTTAGCGTCGGTGGAGTCGAGAATATATTCATGCCAGTCATGACAGCCATCTGATTTCATCTGGGTTCCTTGTACAGAAGCCCCTGAATCGGAGGATGTGCATGATCCATCTTGGACATCATTCTCGCCACTATCAGACTTCTTTCCTGGGAACTGGAAGGTGGGATCAGCGTCAGATTTCCGGACACAGCCCTGATCATTGTTCTCGTCAGCTTCGGGGGCATCATCTGAGACATCTCCATCATCCTCTTCATGGTCATGAACATGTAGCCCATTTTGATGGAAGACAAGGCCATCATGACGTACAGGGGACTCAATACCAGAGTCATCCTCGTCTGACTCTCCACCTTCATCGCCCCCATCATCATCAATTCCCTGCCATTCATCATTGTCACTATCTATGTTCATTGAGTCACATCTGTTCTGTTCTGCTCGCTTCCTGAGCATGAACACGTTGAAGTAGTAGCTGACAATCTCCATCTTAGTCCGAGAAGGGAAAACAGCTGAAAGACCATTCCAGAAATTTTTACCTAAAGATACTGGATTAGAGTATATAACCTCATGGAATAACTGTTCTTCCTGATTAGTCCATTTATCTGCCACCACTTCACCCATTTCATTAAAACCCAGCTCCATGAAAGTATCCTGCCCAAGAAGTCTCCTCAATTTATCCCTAGCCTCTGCTATGTGCAGCCGTACACATCTTATCGATCCATGATCCGGGCACATACAGTCAATCCTACCATCTCCAACCTTCAACATACCAGCTGCCAGAGGCTGGGTCTCTTGATACGGCATTACACATATCCCGATCAGATTCATGTCACAATGTTTACTGGAATTCCCATTTGACGCATTCTCAACCAAGGATGGAATCTCTGCTTGATGCTCAGGCCCTACAGGAACCCGCTTTCGAGGAGGGTAATCTAACAAGCACTGATATACATCTTCGGGATTTATTGCTGACCTAACAGGTCGATCAAAACTGAAATATCCAGAATAAAACGGCAGATGAACCATATCGTCTGGGGCTTCATCTTCATCACTAGTGCAGTTGGTAGCCCAGTGAGACAAAGAAGCAGACCGGGGTGCATCACTTTCAGTCTCCTCAACACCTTCTAGGAGAATTTCAGGGTAATGGCCATTTTCGCGGTCATCGTGATACTCAACTTCACCTTTCCCAATGCTAGTCTCACCTGTAGCACGTAACATGTCAGACATGCAAAAAATCAAATTGCGTTTACTTATGATTGTGTGTCCGAGCAAAAAATATCAACATTCAGAGAAAAAAACACCATAACAGTCAGTTGTTGACAGATTAAGCCCACACCTGTTTCACGGAACTTCACAAGGTCAGCTTCTTTAGGACATCCGTCATTAGGTGAGACAATCTCGGTAGCAGGTCCAACCTGCCTCTGATGCTTGGACGAAACCTCAGAGACCACTTCATCATCATATGGTCGTTTCTGTGCCATGCTTAGTTGGCAGAGAGCTGAGACGAGATAGGAAAAAGGATGCTATTACAACCATGACACCTCAAAAATATGACCCCCCTACTAAATTACATGCCTACACGGGGCAAACATAAAATTAAAATGCTCGAGACACTACTTAGACGGGACAATCATTTGGCAGTAACGACATAATCGTGCTAAGAAAGCAAACAGTCTATAAAACTGAGAAGCTTAAACAACTTTTACAAAAAACGCATATTACAAACATTCATCCGCCAAGCAAAGATCCAACACACTTTTCGGAAAATAAGCATTTCGACACCAAAACCATACAAGTACAACCCACGTCCAACTTAACCAATAACCACATTAACTTCCAACGAGTACCGCAGCCTAACTTTGAATACAAACATAAACGAATCGAATTCGATCATAAAACTTCGAAATTTGTTCCATGAAAACCTCTTCTAACAATGCCTTTGTTCTCACAAATAATTACTACAACAATTTAGAAGTTCAGTAACACAATTATAATTCTATTATTATAATGGTTATACAACATTGGCGCCATAATTTAAAACCCAAATAATATATCACTATTCACTAATAACATTTCTACATTACGCTACATTCTTCTGATAAACATGTCGTGCCATTTGATACAGTGTTAGTATCGTGTCGGAGGTTCATTTCGTATTTATTTTACTTATTTATTATTTTATTTTTATTTTATTCCAATAGCTGCTGACGTAAGCACACACGTAATCATTTAAAAAATTCAACCCAGAAAAAATCCCCAAAAATCAAATTCATGAAATTCAACCACCGATTTCCCAGATCCATAATCAAAATCAAACCAATCGAACAAAAATCGAAAATCTAGGGTTTCACTTTCAAACCTCAATCAAACCCCAAAAAAAATCAATTAAATCAAACAGATGAACAAAATCAACAAATCCGGAAACAATAACATGAAATCGAAACAATTAAACCAACGAATCGAACAAAAAACCACAAAAAATCGCGCAAAAAAAGAGGAGAGAGAAATACCGCGACCAGATCTCGTAACGAATAGAGAGAGAAAGAAAGGGGGGAAATCAAATTAAAGTTGGGGATCGGCGTCGGGATGAGATGAATCGACGATTGGGGGCGGCGATCGGCGGCGGCGGGGGTGGAGGCGGCGGCGGAAGAGGAGAGAGAAAGGGGGAAAAAGGGGATCTAGGGTTTGGGTATTTTTTCGAGGGGGGAGGAGGGGTATGTGGTAGGTGGGTGAGAAGAGGATTAGGATTTGACTAATTGTGTGTGTGTTGGGGGTGGACGGGGGTGAGAGGCTCGTGACAAGGCTCGTAATTTACCGTGAATAAGAAGTTTCTGTGTGCGGATGTGTTCCCTTTTTATTTCCGAGTTTTTCCGTTTGTCACTTGTCTTACCACACGTTTTCAATTCCACCCCTTATTTCTCCTCAAACAAACAAAAAAAAAAATTAATAATAATAATAATATTTTTTTCCCTTCAAAAAAAAATATTATTAATTTTTCAAAAAAAAAAATTGTTTTTGTATTGGGTTCGAACTAGTTTATACATTTAACTTAAAAAAAAAATTAAGGATATTGATTTATGTTTAAAATTTATTTAGTTTTATTTGTTTTGTTGATTGGGGTATGTCCAACCGAACAATTTAACGAAATAGTGCTCGAAAAAAAAATGTTAAACAAAATGGGTGGAAAACAAACTTGTTCAACAATATGGGGTGCACGTCACCCATATATAAAACCGCTACAACTCTTGGCGGTTTTAAAAGTAAAAAAAATAAAAAAAAAATAAAAAAAAGAAAAAAAAAAATGTAAATAGTAAAACCGCCACTGGCACTGGCTGTTTTACATAGTGTAAAACCGCCAGTGCCAGTGGCGGTTTTATTGTTCACAAAATTTGAGATTTTTGTGTTTACTGTTCACAAGTCCTAAAACCGCCATAGTCATTGGCGGTTTTACAAATGGGCGACGTGCACCCCATTATTTTGAACAAGTTTTTTTCCGACCCATTTTGTTTAACATTTATTTTTTGAGCATTATTTCAAAAATTTGTTCTTGTCCAACCAGGGTTGGAGAAGCCTAACCTGTTTTTGAAACTCAACAAAAAACAATCAAAATTGGCTTGAGAATCTGAGATTGTTGTGAAGCTAACTCATGGATATAAAACATAGGAATTCGTTCTTTGTTTGCAAAATTTGGAGTTTTGCTCGAGCTCGACTCACTTTATTATTTCCCAATGAAATAAATAAACGGCAAATGCACGTGGTGTCCCTGAGTTTTGACGTTATGCACATGGTGTCCCTGAGTTTTCTAATTCAATGCAAATGGTGTCCCTGCTTCACCAATAACCAGAGAGTAGTAGTTTCAAAGGCAGTGACACCATGTGCAAAACGTCAAAACTCAGGGACACCACGTACATTTGCCGATAAATAAAATTGTTTTCTTAAATAGGCCAAGTTACCAGATTAGTATTTTTTATTTTTTTTTAAATCAAAGTTACCAGATTAGTACTTGGTATAAAAAAAAGTGTCAAAAAACATATTTGTAAAAAAATGAAACGAGAGTCAAGTAAGGCTAATTTTTCATTGGAGTTGGAAAACCGACAAATATAATTACTTATCTTTTTCAAAAATATGAAATATTATTTACTCTTTTGACCAATAAATTTATAGTTTTTTTAACATCTTAATTTTTTGAACTTAAGTGTAGAATGAAACATATACTCTGAACAAATATTTTAGTGAAGAGTTAATTTGCATTTTTGAATAATGTTTTTTTTTTTTTGTCAAACTTTTCAGTGGAAAATTTAGGCTTATCTCAGTCTTGTTGTTTACTCCCTCCGTCCCAGCTCAAACACCTCATATTCCATTTCGAGACGTCCCACCTCAAACACCCCATCTATTTTGGGACATATCTCTCTCTCTCCTACTTTTATTTAATTTGTACATCCTCTCTCATATTTTCTCTCCTACTTTTATTAATTCTCACATTCTCTTTCCTCCTTTTTCCTAATATTACCCCACTCAACTTACTATATCAATTTTTCTTATTCCACTACAAAAACGCCTTGGGGTGTTTGAGCTGGGACGAACGGAGTATTTATATAAAAAAATGTATTTTCGATTTTTTTTTTAAATACTAGTTCGTAACTTGTTGCATCTTCATATACCAATTTGGTCATTTGGCCTACAAATGAAATTGCAATGTAGAATATGTAAAGACAGGGTCGAGGTCAAGGCTTAGTCTAAAAGCATATTTTAAACAGGTTTATTTTAACCATACTAATTGCGAAGGCTTTCTAAGTAAACTTGGATCATTTACAACCCTAAGTATAGACACCCCCCCTCCCCCCTCCCCAAAAAAAAAAAATACTTCCATACCAAAATAGCCAGAATAAAGCACACGGTTAGGGCATGATAAGCTTATTCATCAATCGGAATTTCACTTGTAATCCCAACAATTCATGTTTGATTCGAAAATCATCTCACTTGAATCGACCAGTCAACAGAAATGGCTGGAATAAAAATTTCAACACTCAAAATTATAAGCTAAATATTAGATAATTTCGAGTTAAGATGACAAATAAAAAATATTAGAGTATGTTTGGTAGTTCGAAAAGAGCGTTTAGCGTTTTGACCAAGTTAAAATGCTGCTTGACATGTTTGGTTATACATTTATTATTAACATTTGAAATAGCATCAACATGTTATGGCATTGAGCATTTGCTAAATGCTACTTCGGGTAGCATTTCACCTGGAAAAATAGTATTTCTAATTTTATAATATATGTCATTTTAGTAACTCATCAATTAGTGATCATGTCAAACACGTCATTGTTAATAGCTGATTTTTTCAACCAACATCCACCTCAACAGTGGCGAGTAACTACGACTATCAAACAGACCTTATAATATCCAATTTGACCCGAACCGAACCACTATGTTAGAAAATGTCCTGCTTTGGATTTAACCGGATCGAATAAGTCCAATCTAGAAATGACCTAAATTAAGCAAAGCCGAACTTAACCAAATACGTTTGATCTGAATACGAACTTGACCAACTATTTTTGATCCCAAATCCACCCGATCCTAATCCCAACGAGTTGGATTGAAAACAAAGCTGATGTTCTTGAACATGAAAATTCAAACCCAAAAAGTGAATGCCATGAAAAATCAAAATATTTGACCTCCCGCCAACAGAGGAGAGAAATTGTGAAAACTTTAAAACAGGGCGGGAAACTTTGCACGTTTGGCGCAAAAGCTGTCAAAATTCCTTCTCAACATTTACCCTACCACCAAAAAACAACCGCAAACAACAAGGTAACAAAAGTGAAAAACAAAAACAAATCTACCCATTTGCTCTTCATTTCCCAGCTTCTGAGATTCATCCTGCAAAAAAGTATTCTACTTCTCCTTTTACATCTTAAATTTTACCCTTCATTCGTCGAATCTCTTTTTATATTTTATTTTAATTGAATATGTGAAAGTAATTCAAACTAAGCGTAAATTAAAAGTCGCGCAGAGTTATCCCTATAGAAATTGTTGCTCATTTCAATTTTTTAAAATCCTCGTATATTTAGTTCAACTAATTCAAAAGTTCGCATATTTTGTAATTTAATTTTTTAGTATTGCACTATTGCCCATTGATTTTGACTTTTTGAGGACATATTTTACCTTTTTTCATAGGTAATTTTTCTGAGATTGATGTAATGAAGAAGATGAAGCAGACGAAACTATGTTTTACCAGAATTACCACAAAAAGAGATAGAATTAGCGATCTACCAGATAACGTACTTCATCGAATTCTCTCATACTTAGACACCAAATACGTTGTTCGAACCTCGGTACTCTCGAAAAGATGGGAAAATGTATGGATTTTTACCCCATTTCTCAACTTTTCATACAATTTCTCAGAATATGCGGATCCCCTTCATCTTCCTGCTCAACCATATAACAAACTTTATGATCAAAAGATGGAAACTTTCAAGAATTTGATCACTGAGGTGTTAAAAGCTCGAAATGGGGTCGACATTGAGAGGATTTCCGTGTGCTGTGACTTGATATTGGACTCAAAGTTTATGAATTGGGTAGTGAGTTACGCGGTTAAGCATAAGGCTAAGGAAATCGAAATCATGGCTGATTCTTCGGATTTGGACCATTTCGAGTTCCCTGAGTGTGTATACACGAGCCGTTCACTTGAGAAATTTAAATTGGTGGTTGATCAATATGATTGTATGTATGTGTCGAAAACGTTGCCTTTCCAATGGCTAAAAGAGTTGAGACTTCATAGGGTATATTTTACGCGACGAGGAATTAATGAAGAGATTTTTCCTAGATGTCCTATGTTGCAGCACTTGAGCTTGGTTGCGTGTGATTTGGGAGGTAATAAGACGGTCATAATATCAGCTCCTAGGCTTAAGAAATTTGAGATGATAATTCCTCTTAGTGAAAAGAACATGCCTATAACTTACAAAGTTTTGATTTCGGCACATATGCTTGAATACTTCAAATATGAGGGTCCTTATCCTATGGATTTTTCTTTGGATGATTGTACACCATGTTTGGAGGGGATTGACATTGATGTTCAAGCCGACACATCTGATGAATATGATATTCGTAAGAAAGGGATCATGAGGAGGCTGATTGACATGCTTAGAGTGTTTGGGAATTCAAAATCGGTCATCATCTCATCGAGGTATGGTAAAAACACGCGTGGATGTTGCAGAATATGTGTCTTTATGTTAGAACTATATGAATGTGGTGGCTGAATATGCATGTTTTGATGTTTAAATTGAACTCTTGATAATGGATTTTTTGAAATTAGCATGCTATCAGTCTAGGCTTTTAGTTAAGAATTGAGACGTTTTTTTCACAGCTGCTATGTGCATCAGGGAAAGTCGTGGCAGAGGCATCAGTATGTGTAGCTCTGTCATGAAATCGACTAGTGAGATTAGCTAGTTTAACGGCTCATGTCACCATTTTAACAAATTATTTATTCACTCTTATAATTTCTGGAGTCTGTTGTATATATGTGGTTTACAATTGTCATTGTCGTGGTTGATCAAATATTTAGATGTACCTGTAACCTGTATATCAGTATATGGCTGTTGTTCAGCAACATATTCTTCTAATTCAATTGTGAAGAATGAGTCTTTATGTGTTGAAGATCGAATGAACGAAATTACGAGTTTGAGTAAATTGTCAGTAAGTGTAACTTAGCTTCTGTTGTGATATGTGGCAGGTTCTCTCTGAAATACTCAGTTTGTTAGAAGGCCAGGAAACTCCATCTGCAGATTATGGGATACGGGAATTGAATACTGGTTGGATGGAGCTTACAAAACTCGCGCAACTTTCACCAGGATGGAGCTTCCTCCGCCCCTTATGTCAAAGCTTCAATGCCGGGGACTTTAACTTGACAGGGCAATGCTAGGCTAGTGGGCTGCAACTCTGCAAGCCAATAATCGCCGAAACCTAAAGCTCTGAGACTGATTTAGACTTCAGCTTAATCTTCCTTCTGTCTGATTAGGCTGCTTACATTCTGGCTTAAAGAATTGGGCAACTGACCCCGGCCGGGGCTGGCTTTTTGGGAAGCCCACTCCCACCGCGCTCACGGCCCGGCTGGCCTGCCAGCGGGAGTGGGAATTCTCCCGTTCCCTGGTCAAAGACAGCCCGCTTTAGGGCGAAATCCTGTTCCCAGTTATTCGATCGGACTTTCTCGATCTGGATGATGCTTATTTCGCGCCCCAATTTGTAGAAAAAACCCCACAACCCCTTGGGGTTATCCTGCACTTGGAAAAAGAAGTCGAAAAAGGAATAAATATAGTGAACTTAGGCTATATAGTTTTTAGCCGTGTTGGACACTTGATGCTAAACTTCAAAGAATGGGCGAGTTGGCCACCTCTTCAAGTACAGAGCTATGGCTACTGCAGTACTGTGGCTTAAGCTATAATTTACTAACCATGTTACTGCATTTTGCCAAAGCTCAAACATGCAAATAGAAATGAAAGTACTCCGTCTTTTAAAAAGAAACTACATCAATAGAAACATAATGACCCCAAATTGAAAGAAAAAGGTACTGAGGGTGTAACATTATAAACACAACTCCGACTTTGGCATGATAACGGTAGTTAGCAATCATCTTAACTTGAAAGTAATACGGAGTTTTAATAGCTGTTAGCTTGTTACATATACCTCTTCTAAGTTCTAAATCCATAAAAATTTGTCTTACATAACACATGAGTAATAGGATAGCACTTGATGTTAGATATAAAATAAAGTCATAGAAACAATCTTATTTCATTAATAAAATGGTGTACATAGACGAAGTAAAAAGGGAACAAAAATACACGTTTTACACTCTTACCTTATCAACAAATGATCATTTGGAGCACGATAGTCCTTTCCTGACTCAAGTTAACGTCTCTTCTAACTCAAAATAGCCGATTCATAGAACATGCTTGAATATTATCTCAAAAAATCATTCACAAATTGTCTTGAATTGGTCGTGTTTATTTTCAATATCATCTTGAATTGGTCGTGTTTATTTTCAATATAGTGATTGATAACTTTATTTTCAGTGAAGCTATACCTAATAACATGTTCTGACAACTCTACAAATAAATTAAAAACAATCCCGTGATTTTCACGGGACCGAAATCTAATTGTCTTATCGTTCACCCTATAAGTTGGCCGAGCGAAAACCTCACCATCATTGCATACCAATAATATTTTTTTTTAAGAGATGATAGCATAGAAAAAGAATAGGTAGTCTCACTAACACCTGGACCATCCGGATCGATATCCTTCCCTAACACGAGACGGGGGTAAACACATCATGATTGTCAAAACAAACAAAGCGAAATTCATTCTTCGGGTCGATATCCTCACCTAACACGAGACGGGGATAAAAACATCATCGTTGTCAAAGTACATACGACCAAAAATCATTCTCTAACACAATATTTAAACGTTTTGGAAACTTTCTAAATAAATTCGCCCCTTTCAACCTCTTTTGGAAAGTCGGCTAAACTATACACCGCTAAACAAACATCTATAAATACCCCTTCCTAAACGCCTCCTATCTGACTCCATATGATTTTTATCACTGATTCTAACTTTACTGTATTTCAAAATCAAGATTTCAAGAAAAACTTTGTAATTCTTGTTCCCGAAAAAAGGAACCCTTTATTTCTTGTTCAAAGAAAGAAACTTTTGATTCAATTTTCTTACAATTTGTTTGATTCTTGGATTCACCTCCAATTTTATTTTTTTAACGGTACCCCTCTTTTTTCGGTTTCATTAAAGTTGTGTTAATCTTCATGATTCTTGCTAATTTCAGTAAGATTTCTGATAACATTTGCAATTGCAATTGTAATTATACAATCTAGGGTTTATGCGATGCGATATATAATGGGTCAATTTTCGATTTTTCCTTGACGTTTCTTTGTTTAATTATTGTTGTGTTTCTGAAGCTGGGCATTCTAATCCGTTTCTTTGTTTAATTTTAGGATTTTGGGTTGTTTTTTTTTATTTATGATTTTGATCAATCGGATTTATATTTTTATGATTTTGATCTCTGATTCAAACGTTATTATGATTACTGGATTTCAAAATCAAGAATCACAGAAAAACTAAAACCTTTCCTATTTTCTTACCTCTAATTCTTGTTAAAAAAAAAGAAACCTTTAATTCATCTTATTCAGATTTTTAAGGGTTTGGTTTGTTTTTGTGGAAACTTTGAATAGAATTTGTCCCGCTGATGTTGGCTTCCATTACAAGATTCATCAGCTGAACATCAAAATTTGGCTTTGCGATATTGTAATCAGCTTTTTTTGTTAAAGATTCGGTTGGTTATTGTATTACAAGATTCAAGTTTATTTTTTTGTTGTCCCTCGGAGGTTGGTTTGATGCGGTACATGCCCCTTTACTTCTAAGTCGGTATTGAATTGATGAATTCAATGTCCCTTGTCGGTTTGAATTGAATTCAATCATCTCTTATTGCCCCTTACTCGGAAATCGGTTTTATTTGATACAATTGTCCCTTGCTCGGAAGTCCCTTACTCGGAAGTCGGTTTTATTTGATACAATTGTCCCTTGCTCGGAAGTCCCTTACTCGGAAATCGATTTTATTTGATAGAATTGTCCCTTGTCCCTAATTCGGAAATCAGTTTGATTTGATTCAATTGTCCCTTGTCCCTAATTTGGAAATCGGTTTGATTTGATATAATCATCCCTTATTTGGGATTCGGTTTTAATTTGAATTCAATTGTCCCTTATCGTCCCTTATTTGGAAGTCGGTTTTGATTTGAATTCAATTGTCCCTTATCGTCCCTTACTCGGAAGTTGGTTTGATGTCCCTTATCAGTGTGCTCTTAGACCCTGTCAACAACAAAATTGTTATTGGCAGTATGATTCTTGTGGATCTTGTGTCATATTGGGTTATTGTATAGCTCACAGTTGATGGAAATTGAGTTGTCCGTTGCTGGAGTAGGTTTTATCTAAATTCAGTTGTCCCTTAACCGTCTTGGTTTCATTTGAATTTAATTGTCCCTTGCTTTGTTCTTACTCAGAAGTCAGGTTTGATGTGATTCACAAGTCTCCTTACAGCCTTACTCAAAAGTCCGTTCATTTGATTCAGTTGTCCCTTATCGTTCCTTATTTGGAAGTTGGTTTTGATTTAAATTCAATTTGTGCCTTATCGTCACTTACCTGAAAGTTGCTTCGATTTGAATTCAATTGTCCTTTGTTGTCCCTTACTCGGAAGTTGATCCGATATAAATTCAATTGTCCCTTATTGTCCCTTACTCGGAAAGTCGGAAGTCGGTTTGATGTGCGGTACATGTCCCTTTACTCAAAAGTCGGGTTTGATTTGAATTCAATGTCCCTTCTCGTCCCTTACTCGGAAATCGGTTTGATTTAATTTGATTCTATCATCCCTTGTTGCTCCTTATTAGCAGTCGGTTTTGATTTGAATTCACTCGCCCCTTACTCGGAAGTTGGTTTTGATTTGAATTCAGAGTCCTTTACCCAAAAATTGTTTTAATTTGATTCAATTGTCCCTTGTCCCGTACTTGGAAATCAGTTCGGTTTGATTTGATTGTCCCTTGTCCCTTACTCGCAAATCGGTTTGATTTGATATAATCATCCCTTGTCGTCCCTTACTCGTCCCTAGTCCGTACTGTTTGTCGCTTTTCTTGTTTTGGTTGTCCCTCTTGAAATTGTCATTATGCACTATTGACCTGTTTTTGTGCGGGCTTTCAGAAGTTGTATTTTTATGAGGTGCGATATTGTATAAGGCTTGCTGCTGGGAATCTTTATCAGTGTGCAGACCTGTCAACAATAAAATTGTTATTGGCAGCATGATTCTTGTGGATCCTGTGCCACATTGGGTTATATTGTATTGCTCCCTCTGTTCCCTTGTATTCTTAACTTATGGTTTGAATTCCTATCCCATATCAAAACCAAACGTTAAGAATCCAAAAGAACGGAGGAGGGGTACATGGAAATTCAGTTGTCCGTTTTTCGAGAAGGTTTGGTCTAAATTCAGTTGTCCCTTAACAGTTTTGGTTTCATTTGAATTTTATTGTCCCTTGCTTGGTTCTTACTCGGTAGTCAGGTTTGATTTGATCCAGTTGTCCCGTAGATGTCCCTTTCTCAAAAGTCTGTTTGATTTGATTCAATTGTCCCTAATCGTCCCTTATTTGGTAGTCGGTCTTGTTTTGAATTTGATTGTCCCTTATAGTGACTTACCCGGAAGTTGCTTTGATTTGAATTCAATGGTCCCTTCTCGTCCCTTAGTCGGAAGTTGGTTTGACATAAATTTAATTGTTCCGTATTTGGAAGTTGGTGTGATCTAAATTCGTTTGTCCCTTACTCGGAAGTTGGATTGATATAATGCAGTAGTCCCTTACTCGGAATTTGGCTTGATCTTACATTCTGTTGTCCCTTGCTCGTCCCTAGTCCATGCTGTTTTGCAAAGGTAATTATTACGTCAAAATCTTTTGTTAGAACAGCTAGTGATTACATTTCTGTGTATATCTGGTTGGGTTGATATGTTAATATGTTATGTGTTCTGGCTTGAAGTTGTGGAAATAGAGGTGGCTGTGGCTTTTAAGCAAAGACTATGAACTGTACTAAAATTGCAAAGGCCATCAATGCTGGAACAGAGATTTCCTTGTGTATTTGGTGCATTGTATGGGTGTACTGAGGTGCACCTCTTGAAATTTCAGTTTTCCGCTGTTGACCTGTTGCCTCTGGTGTAAGATGTTTGAATAATGTGCGGGCTTTCAGAAGTTGTATTCTTATGAGGTGGTATTTTGTTTAAGGATTAGCCGTTGGGAATCTGTATCAGTGTGCTATGAGACCCTCTTAATTACAAAATTGTTCCTTCTCAGTCTTTATTAGT
Source organism: Spergularia azorica (assembly GCA_038382645.1). NCBI lineage: Eukaryota > Viridiplantae > Streptophyta > Magnoliopsida > Caryophyllales > Caryophyllaceae > Spergularia > Spergularia azorica. The sequence goes on along the minus strand of JBBYHQ010316300.1, from coordinate 18,163 downwards.
GTGCTATGTGACCCTCTCAATTTATCAGTGGGCTTTTGTCGATGCTGACCTTGTCAATGTTGGTAATAGACGTTCTGTAACATTCTGTAATGTTGAGAGCTAAAACTTGTTTATAAGCATGTCGTTCATTATGTTTTTTGTGGTGTGATGAGGTTTCTGATGTAGGTTTCGAGGTTCTATCTTTTACATATTGTGGTATGGTAGGTTTCTTATTATTATCTTTGAAACTTATCCTGTCCGATGTTTCTGAGAAGCTGTCTGAAAAACAAAATGGCCCAGACATGAGTTGTTCGGCTGTCCTATATTTGAAGTTGGTTTAATCCTGAACTCAGTTGCCCCTTATTCGGAAGTTGGTCTAATATGAACTCAGTTGCCTCTTATTCAGAAGTTGGGTTGATCCGAATTATTTTGTCCCTTGCTCGGAAGTTGGCTTAGAAAAATTCTAAATTCACTTGTTCCTTGCCCGGAAGTTATTCTCATTTGAATCTACTTGTCCATTACTCAGGGTTTGCTCTGATCTGATTCCTGAACTCTGCTTTCCTTGTCTCGGAAATTGGATTGATCTAAGTTCAGTTGTCCCTTACTCTGGAGTTGATGTGATCTGCATTCCATTAGCCCTTACTCAGAAGTTGGTATGATCTAAAACTTACATTCAGTCGTCCCTTACTCGGAAATTGGAATGATAAAATCCAGTAGTCCCTTTCTCGGAAGTTGATTTGATATAAATTCAATTGCCCCTTACTCGGAAGTCGGTTTTGTCTTTTGAGTTGTCCCTCGCTCGGAAGTAAATTGGATCTGAAAGTAGTTGTTGCTCGCAATGTGGTATCTTGGATGTAAAATTTTATTTGGTATTCGTTTGTTGTCTTTCGGTGCTCTTATAATATCATTTTGAGCAAGGTGTTCCATAATGAAGTAAGGGTTAAAAATTTGATACCTTTTACTCATTTATGGGCGTGTTATGCTGGTTTGTCACTCTTATTTTCAGCATAGCGTGGTGGTCACAAATGTTTTGCAACATTATGTGTACTGGGTAATTTGTATAGTCGTAAAGGTTGACTGATGGAAACAAATTTGTTCCTCAGAGCTTGGTTGGATCAATGTGTGAGGTTGTCGCTTCCGAAAGGCTGGTTATCTCTTCCTGCCTTTGGTGTAATCAGTGTGCGATTTTCTGAAGTCGGATTCTTATGTGTGTAACAGGGTTAGTTGATGAGAACCTTTAAGGCTTTCATAGTGTTTTATGAGACCTTCTCGAACTCTGGAAGTGTTCCTTGTTGCTTTCCCTACTTTTTAGCTGTTTATAACTTTGTATATGACTCACCTGATCCTGTGTAACATTTGGATGTTGAGAGCTAACATTTGTTGTTGTTTTATGATGGAGTTCTCGTAGCGTTGGTGAGCTCCTGATGTTGTAAACCGTGAAAAACGTATGCTAACTTATCCGAGTCGCAGTAGTGTTAATGTAATAATGTATACTATTGATTTCATAACTTATAACTGTTCCCTTAATTTCTGACGCCTTTTGTAGTTTATTGCTTACAGAGCCAAGCTTTTTAGGTGGACTTGAAGTGTATTTTGATGAAAGGGTAGACTAGTATTTAAACCATTCATTTTAGCAGCCTAGTGGTTTTCAAGTTTTTGGCTGCTCTAGGTTGAGAGCTTGTGTTGGTAGTTACCTTGGATGACTGAAAAGGGGTTGCCATTGATGTTGCGTAGTTGTGTCTCATTGAATTAAGCTAGTGACTGATTGTTTCCATGTGATTGAATTTAGTGTGGTACATGAACTGTTTTGAGCCCTCAGTTTGGACGCACTGCAGCTTTTGGAAATATTAAGTGCGTAGTAGAGTCTGGAAATTCATAGCTTTATTATGGTTGTTGAAATATATCTATGCAGAGGAAGGTATGGTAACTACATTATTGCGTTCCTGGTAGTGGTCTGTGATTTTATGTGTACGGGGTGCATTTCATGCTGCAACTTTGGTTAAGGTATTTTTAAAAGCTGTGAAATTTCTTTTTGATGCACAGCAAGGCAATGGGATATGAATGGTACGTGAATTGTTTCTTTATATTTAGCCTATTTAGGAGAGATAGGTAGCAGTGTAGCACTTCTTTGTTCTTGTTTGAGAATTTGTTTTCCGTGCCTGTCTGAGAATTCGTTTTTTTCTCGTCTCTGATAACTTTTCAAGTCTATGTGCCTGTGGAACTTGGTGAACTTTTTTCTGATTGGCAAGATGTTTGTGCCATCAATGTTGGTAACTGGACTCAAGTTCCAAATACAGATATTACATCTGAATGGAATCATTGTCATTAGTCGCTCCAAGCTACACCTTGATAGCCTATGAAAAATGTGAAATTGGCGTCTGTCTTTCGAAACATGTATCTGTCGGACTTTGCGATTGTTCTTGCTTATTGGAAAGCAATTTCTGGAATGCTGGTGTGTCTAGTGTCGTCAGTGGTTTTATCAAACTAGGCATTATATGGTTGGTTGCATGAGTGCTCTGCCTTGGAAAGTTTGCAAGACTCTGAACGTGATTTTTTTTCTTCTTTTGTGACAGAGGCTTATCTTCAAGTATGGTGTATGGGTTCTTTTGAGTTTATTATAAACCAATTCTACATGTAGTTTTCTGTCAAAAATCGTCCTGTGTAATCCTCTGTGACTATAAACAGTTTCATACATGATGCGCTTAGAGCCTTAGAGTAGAATTTTGGTAAGAACTTTGGCTTTTTGCTATGTTCCTCTATAAACTATCAGTTATCAGTTGCAGCCTAGCTTTGATGTTAGACTCTTCAAGGTTTGGTGCGAGCTAGGCCTATGGTTTGTCCCACTAAAAATGGCTGTGTTTATGCATCTGTGAAACTTTGTGACAGTTAGTTCTGATTGGCAAGATGTTGTGCTGTTAATATCGGGTCTCAGAATGTTATTTCGGTTGGCTGCAACGCCTGTTACAAAGTCTTCTGGGGTGTTGATGTGATGTTTTGTACATCCTTTAGTTCATATTTAATATGCACAATGAACTTTAACGGCATGAACATTTGATTAGGTTTTTTTACTGCAACCTGATGGCCGTCGATATGCCAGTGATCATAAGCTTCGTTTGAATGTTACATTTTTTGGTGATTTCTGTACCTGGGATATGAGAAGCATGTAGAGAGTCTTGTATGCTGTTCTTATTCAAATATCTTGCGGTGTTGGACTTTGAGAGAGGTAAAGCAGCGAAACAATGGATTGTCGTCTTTCGTTTACCGCAGATCTGTTTAGGTTTCTACATGTGGTTTCTGAATATGTGTGCTTTTGAAATTTATGGACCTGCAACGTATGGTTGTCGTCTGGTGTTGTCTGTTGTTCACTTGTTCCGCACTCTTGTCTTTTCCGGTGTTGAGCTTAGAACTGAAATGTATTCATGCATCGTTTACTATGAATGCGGAAGACATGTTTACGCTGCTGAATGTCGCGTTTCATTGGTTCTTTTCTGCTTTGCTGATGCTTATTTTTGACAGTGATTTCAAACATGTGATTGTTGTGGATTGATTTATTGTTTGTTGTTGGCCTGATTTAGAGGCGCGGATATTACCAATGTCTTTCGTCTTGGTCTCTTATTGGTCTTTCTTTTATGAAGACCTTAATCACAATTGTCGCTCGACTCAAGTTTGTCACCTCTAGTGTTATATAATTGTGTAGACCTTGTGCTCGGGCCAGCAGGGACGTAAATTTTAGGCATGAGCTTAAATAAGTGTGCTAGCTGCTTGAATTGTGACGCCTTACATTTTTAACCATCTCTTCGTATGCTTTGTTCCGCTCCAATGACCATCTCTTTCCTTGGACTACAACTACTACGTACTTAAAAATCTCTGCCATTTGTTGCATTTGCGAACTCTGCACATGCCTACGGATTAAAATTGTTTCTTTCTTCATTAAGTTATTCTACCGCGAGGCCATCTTATAGTATGAGACCAACTAATAAGATGTCATGTCAATATGTATTTCACTCTCCCCCTCCCAAAATATAACACACCCCCGTACTGACATATCACTCTTTTTTTTTTTTTTTTTTTCTCAAAGGCCCTAATGCACGAGACCCATCCACCCACCACCACCAGCAACTACCGGCCGGAGGCTATTGATCGCCGTTGACCAGTCCGATTTCAACTTTTCTTTTTGTTTGGTGACTAATTTTTAAGTTCAGAAATAACATTTTTAATTGTAAAAATAATGATTTTCAAATTTTAAAAGTGACGCTTTTTAATTTCAAAGTAAAATTTTATAAATTCAAAAGTAATGTTTTTTCCAAATTTCAAAAGTAACGTTACTTTAATTTTTGAAAGCAACTCTTTTGATTTCAAGAGTAACATTTTTACAATTCTCAAAAGTAACACCATTTAATTTCAAAAGTAATGTGTGTACGATTTCAAAAGTAGTATCATTTAATTTCAAAAGTAACGGTAATTAGTTTCAAATGTAACATTATTTCGATTTTCAAAAGTCACGCTATTTAATTTCAAATTTAACATTTTTTAAAATCACATTTTTTTTAGTTTCTAATGTAACGTTTTTTATATTTTAAAAGTAACAGTTTTTCTGTCTCCTGCCCTAACCTCTCCACCACCCTGCTCCACCTCACCACCGGCGCTAGCAACCACCACCACCATGGATGTCGAAGAAGCCACTAGATGACGCGCCTCTGTCAGGCGTACCCAGGATGATGCCACGAACCTCCGGCAGCCCGCGTTGGCTTCTCTCCCCCTCCATCTTCTTTTCCGTCTTGTTTTCTTTACACCACGTGCTCCGGCCATCCCACCCCCACCCCTAGATCGACATCCCCTTTTCGATTTTGGTCGCGCCTCACCACATTGGGACTCGAAACACTTTACGACGGTTGAGGAAGAGAAAAATTCGAGGAGAGAGAAGTGAAGAATGAGGGAATTGGTGGTGAAGGGGAGGTACGCATTGGGATGATTATGGCTGTTCTGGCCGCTGAAGCAAGGCGGTTGTCGTGGTGGTGTCGGAGGGGGTGGTGGTGGGTGCGCGGGTGTTGGCGGCGGTGGGGTGGCTCGGGTAGGGAGGGTGGGTCTAGGGGAAGGAGAGAGAAAGCGAGACTTTGTTTTTTGGTAATTTCGACGGAAAAGTGGGCCCGTTCGGTATCACTGCCGTTTTCAGTTTTCGGTTTTTTTTTTTTGCGTAAAAATTTAGTTAAATAAGTTAGAAAATTAACTTTAAATGGTTTGGCCTTATAATAGTCATATAGAAAATGAAAACTGACGACTAAAAACAGAATTCCACTTTTTCTGGTTTTCAAAAATGGGATTTTGGTTTTTAAATAAACTGAAAACTGAAAACAGAAAACGATACCAAACAGATATTAGTGCGTGTTTTTTTTTGGTGAGTTTTATTCTAGTTGGGCTAAAATAGGTTGGGCTTTCTATTGAGTACGGTCCATTGACTAGTCTTGTACTATGAAATCGTCTTATACTAAAATTTGTTTTCTTCTTTTAGAGTAACTAGTTTGCATGTCCGTGCCACGCCCGGGTTATGTATTTATATTGTTTATACTCGTTTTATAAGAAAAATGTTGACTTATCTTTGGTCTAATATATTACCATAATGATTATGATTATTTTCCATAAATTACCATAATGATTATTTTCCATAAATTTTTATTGTTAGCCGACCCCAAATCATTTTGGGAATAAGGCTTGTTGTTGTTGTAATGATTATTTTCCATAAATTAGCTAATACTATACTACTCTATGATAATTTATTAACATATCATAACCGAAAATTGTATTTAATGCTATTTCTATGTTCTATCTAATTAATGAATGGCAAGTGTCAACCTAGAAAAAACTTGGTTTCAAGATTTAATATATAGTATTAGATAGGACAACTCGTGAAGTCGTGAACATGTTTAGGAAGACTCTAGATAGAGCTTACATCAAATCACTAATCATTAATTCAAATAATGTTTAAAAGTAATATCTTTATCAAAAATAGGGTTCACAGGTCTGCTGCCATTGAAATGTACCAAAAAACTGACAAATCCCTAGTAATTTCAGAAGCAAAAGACCGAGTTCTCCAGCCAGTACAAAAAACTTAAGCAGATATTGCACTAGTAGTCTGTAGTAGAGAGGCAGCTAGTGTTTCATGATGAGCACAGCCGCACAAGTCTACTGATCTAAAGGTTCTGAACCCAGAAAGCAAGCACCAACCGTTTAGATGCCTTGAAAGCTCTTTGGCTTTAACCTATATATAGAATCGAAAGTAAATTTTTAGGGAGATAATACTTACAGAAGAATAATAAGGTACTACAGGAAATATAATTGTATTACCTGCTGATGTCTCAAAGGAGGTCTCAACATCGAATGCTGATGTCTTCACCAGTTTTTCGCTTTTAAACATGGAAAAAGCTGCTCTGGAGATTCTTCTAAACCGGGAATTGTTGAGAGAACCTTCACCAGTGATAACATATAACCCAAATAAATCAATCTGAAGCTTGTCAGTTTTCAAATCCAGAAATATTGATTACAATCTTAAAAACAATGAACTACAGGAAAGGGTAATTTCTCTGATTACTGCAAACTAGCTTTGTTTTGACACTCACATGTTGGGCAAAAATAAATCCAGTTTCGATGTCACTACAAAACAACGATATTGTCCTAGTGTCGATCAAATGTAGACATCTATTCGTCACCAATAGAGTAATATCCTTCACAAATGAACTACGATAAAAGTTGTGTCAAGAAATCCAATTTTCTATAAACTTATTAGACATCACTAATCCGTTTAATTGTCTATTAACGAAAATTTGAAGACATGAGATATGACTTGAAAGAGAACAAGCATCAGTGTTGGTGAGTTAAAGCTCTGATGAAACTCGAGTAATGTGAGATTAAAAGTATCCGGGGACAGAAAAACAGTTTCTGCTGTTACCAGCTCCTCAAGCATGTCAACAAGGCGGTCTGGATCCGCTAATGCTTGTTTTCCCCAACAGCCTGATGTCTATCACTTTCAACGAAGAGCAATTCACATCGATTGCTAACTTAAGAGGCTCATAACCGCGAAATTTGAAATAACCAAGCAGAGGCGAGCCTACAACAACACTTGTCAAAGTAACAGTCTATTATCTCCAATCTCTTAAGCCTTGGAGCTGATATTGTCAACACTAGAAACTCTAAAGTACAATTTGTGAAGCTTAGAATTTCCAAAGCAGGACATTTTGACAAAAAGTCCGAGGAAATGACACACACGCTGTCGCCACTCTTGTCTAATGTCGTCTCCATACCACAAAGTTTGAGCTCTTTTAATGCCGCGAAACCCATAGTTTCACTTAAGATCAATCGAGGTAAACCAAGTTCGAGTTTCTCAAGTGTTTTACTACCGTATATGCACTCAGGCAACCTTAATACAACTCCCCTTTCTTCACCTCTCTTGGAACAAATTTCAATCTGTTGAGGATCATGACTACCAACATAGGATAAAACAGATTCCAAAAAGACTTGGTCCAGCTCGAAATGACACCATAGCACAAATGTCTCGATTTGGAGGGAACTTCGTTTGTTTAGAAACTCGCGAACATAGCTCTGGAATGACCATATTTTTTGAAGGGATTGGTGCGAGTCATATATGTCCGAGTACACAGAGGTCAGGGGAGAATAGCTAGGGCTCTTGGGGCAATAAGGTGGGCTCGCGGCTGTTGTGAGCGAATAGCTATGGCGCGTGGAGTTCTAAGGTAGTTTGCTCGACGGTAAATAGCTTGGGCTTGTGGGTGAATAGGCTGGACTCGAGGGTGTATAGCCATTGCTCGTGGGGTTATAACTCTTATAAGGTCGTTTGCTCGAGGGTAAATAGCTTGGACTTGTGGGCGAATAGGCTGGACTCGTGGGTGTATAGCCATTGCTCGTTGGGTTATAACTCTTATAAGGTCGTTTGCTCGAGGGTAAATAGCTTGGACTTGTGGGCGAATAGGCTGGACTCGAGGGTGTATAGCCAGGGCTCATGGGTCTATAGGGCTCGTGGGGCAATAAGGCGGGCTCATGGGTCTATAGGTCCGTTGGTGAATAACTAGGGCTCGTAGGCGAATAGTTTGGGCTCGTGGGGCAATAAGGCGGGCTCGAGGGTACTAAGGCCCCGTTTGATAGGACTGCATATTTCTGAACTGATATGATCTGATCTGAACTGAATGATTCTGAACTGATCTGATCTGATCTGAATGTGTTGAAATTTTGATTGAATTTCAACGAATTAGTATCAGTCATGGACCAAATACATTGATAAAAATTTGAACATTTCTGATCTGATCTGAATGATTCTGAACTGATCTGATCTGATCTGCATGATTCTGAACTGATCTGAATACTACTGCGAATAAGTCCTATCAAACAGGGCCTAAATAGGTTGGGGTCGACAAAAAGGATGGCTCCGTTGGTGAATAACTAGGGCTCGTAGGCGAATAGTTGGGGCTCGATGGTGTGTAAGTTAATCTTGAATGGCTCAGGCCGATACTGGAGGGGCTGACGGGTGAGTAGAGGGGGCTAGTGGGCGTATAGGCCGGGCTAGATGGAGGATAGCCGCGGTGGATTGGGGGCGGATAGCTTGGTATGTAGGGTTTTCGTCGGGCAAACCATAAAAGGCAGAGAAGCTGAAACGGAGATAAGGGATATCAGCCCAAAGATGTCTCCATCTTGTACCAAGTACTGAAGTTTCAATGACTTGCTTACTATCTAATGAGGATAGAATGTTATGGAGCAGGCAATCTGGTAAGCTGCTAATCACGTCACTTCCTAGATTATGAGTTTTTGTCAATTTTGAATTCATTTTTTTGCACTGATATTATTGGAAAAAATGTAACGAAATTTTGGAGGTATTTGGTCTTTATAGGTGTCTTTGTTGTGTCTTGGTCACGCTTCTGGCGATGTGGGACAAATGAACAAATGGCTTTTCGGTTGTCTACAAGTAAATGTTATGATTGAACGGGTGTGAATATTGACTTCATGATCAAACTCAGTGCATGTATTTAGTATTCTCTGCTTCATTGCTTGTGTTAGCAGTTGGTAAATAGTCTAAATACATGATTGTTCTGTTTTCGAGGGAACCTAGTATACCATTTCCAAGCCATTAGTTATCGCGGAAAACAGAAGGTCTAAGACTGATTTAGAACTCATCTTAATCCACTCCCTTCATCTCTCTTTAGGTTGTTCACGTATGGTTGATATGTTGAGTATTTCAAATCGAATGTACGTAAATAACCTAAGGATACGAAATTGAGTCGCATATGTTCATTCTTGTAACTTATCTTTAAATTTACGGGCTCCTCTTATCAGCAGGGTTTTGTGCTAATAGCTATTAATCAGCCACCGAGCCTTTTTTGGTGAACAATCTGTCTTATCATAACCGTGGGCAAGTATACAAATACAAGAGAAAGATTTATTACTAATGTACAAGGGTAATAGCCAGCAACAAGGAATTAAAAATCGACGAAATCCTAATGAAAACATGTGTATGAACACATAAAACACAAGCACAAACCCGAATTCTTCAACAGTGTAAAATTCTAAGTAAATACTGAACTAAAATTGAAGCAGCAAGCGTTTGATGACGAGCAAAGATGCACAGGTCTGCTGATAAGGCGTCCTCAGCAGCTACATCAGGTGAATTGAAGCTCTCTGGCTTTAACCTATACTAGTATATATAGAATCAAGAGTAAAGTTTGAGTGAGATAACTTACAGAGCGATATTAATGTACCGCACGAAATAAAATTGCATTCCATTACCTTGGTATGAAAAATTCAAAAGGCGTCTGAACACGGCCGGGTGCTAATCTCTTCACTAGCTTTTCTCTGTAATCTCTTCAAGCAAGGAAAAAGCTTCTCTGGAGATTCAGCTAAACCGGGAATTGCTGAGAGTGCCTTCACCAGCGATACCCCAAATAAATCAAAGTGAAGCTTGTTAGAATGTCAAATTTCTAAACAGATAGAAATATTACCATAATATAACATTTCAAATCCAATTGACGACAAGCAAAGTTACTACTCGATTTTTAGCAAATTCACTTTCTTTTGAGACTCGATCACGTGTAAATGTTGAGATAGAGAGTTGGTTTACAGATAACTCACGATTACAATTGTGTCGAGAATTCTTAATGTTACACAATCATTTACATCTATCACTAGTTTGTCTAATTGGCTATTAGTTAAACACTTGACATGAGATCAGATGTAACTTGGTAGAGTATACAAGCATTAATGATGCCATGTTGGTAAACTAAAGCTTTGATGATACTCGACTCATGTCAGATTAATTACCTCCAAAGTATCCGAGGACAGAACAACATTTTCTGCTGTTACCAACTCCCTAAGCATGTCAAGAATGCAATGCGGCTTTGCCAGTTCTTTATCATAGAAACCACAACAGCCTGTTATTTTAGCAGGAACATCGATGTCGATTTCTTTCAACAAAGGGCAATTCCCATCGATTGATAACTTAAGAGGCTTATATCCGTAAAATTTGAAATAACCAAGCAGAGGTGAGCCTACAACAACTCTCTCAAAGTAACAGTCTACTATCTCCAATCTCTTAAGCCTCGGAGCTGATATTGTCAGAACCAGTAACTCTAAAGTACAATTTGTGAAGCTTAAGATTTCCAAAGCAGGACAATTTGAGAAAAAGTCCGAGGAAATGACACACACGCTGTCGCGACTCTTGTCTAATGTCGTCTCCATACCACGAAGCTTGACCTCTTTCAATGCCGCGAAACCCATAGTTTCACTCAAGATTAATCGAGGTATACCAAGTTCGAGTTTCTCAAGTGTTTTACTACCGTATATGCATTCAGGCAACCTTAATCCAACTCCCCGAAATTCAATGTTACAGGAACATATCTCAATTTGTTGAGGATTATGAGTTCCAACATAGGATAAAACAGATTCGAGAAAGTCTCGGTCCAGCTCGAAATGATACCATAGCACAAACGTCTCGATTTTAGTGGCGCTTCGTTTGTTTAGAAACTCTTGAACAAACTGCTGAAACAACGAGATTTTTTCAAATGAATAATTCTCATTCCCAGGGTAATAACATGGGGTCGAGGGTGTATAGTTAGGGCTCGTGGGCGAATAGTTTGGACTCGATGGTGAATGGTCAGGGCTCACGGTATCGGGTGGACTCGAGGGCAACCAAGCTGGGTCCGTGGGGTAAGAGCCAGGGCTTGTTGGGGAATAACTAGGGTTTTTAGGCGAATAGCCAGGGCTCGAGGGCGAATATAGTGGGCTCGAGGGGGAGTAGGTAGGATAGCCAGGGCTGCAGGGCGAATAAGATGGGTTCGACGGGGAGTAGGTATGGCTCATGGGCGTATAGGTAGGGCCCACGGGCGAATAGGCAGGGCTGGTGGGCGAATAGAAGCGACGGGTTGGGGGCGGATAGCTTGGTATGTAAGGCTTATCGTCGTGGAGACCGTGGAAGGCGGCGTAGCTGAAACGGAGATAAGGGGTGTCAGCCCAAAGATGGCTCCATTTTTTACCAAGTACCGATGTTTCGACGACTTGCTTACCATCTAATGAAGATAAAATGTTATGGAGGAGACAATCTGGTAAGTTACAAATCAAGTCATTTCCTATGTTAGTCGATTTTGCCCTTTTTGAATTCATTTTGGTGCATTGATATCTGAGGCTGAAATGTAAGACAAATTTGAGGGTATATGTTTATATTTATAGACGTCTTTGTCCTCTCTTTTCCACGCTTGAGCCGATGTGGGACAAAAATGTTAAACTCCTACTCTGTTTTTTTTAGTATTCTCTGCTTCGATGTGGTATTACTTGGTCAATATCTCCGAAATACATGATTGATCTACTTCAATTCCTAGATGTTATGTTTCAGAAAACTGAGTAATTGCTTGCCTGGGTACGATGATTTGATTTCGCCATCCATGCTTTGAAGGGGATCGACATTGATGTTCAAGCCGACTAATTATCTGACGAAGATGACAATCGTAAAGAAAGGGATCATGAGGAGGCTGATTGACATGCTAAGAGTGTTTGATAATGCAAAATTGGTCATCATCTCATCGAAGATTCTTGAGGTACACCCGGCCCGTACATATGGTTAAAACAAGCGTGTGGATTTTTGTTTATTACAGTGAATTATCAATGGTTCCATTGTAACTAATACGCCATTGGAAAGGTGTACAACCACTACTAAGTATCAATCCATTAGTTTCGAATTTTTGGTTAAGAATCGAGATGGTTATTTCACAACTGTTTTGTGCAAAAAGGCGTGGCAGATCGAAGCAGAATGTTTATAGATCATGTGTCATGTCATTGTTAATTTGTTTTAACCAGTTACTCATTCACCTCTTTCAATGTCTGCGGAATTTCTGTAGACACCAAACTTTTTACTTTTTATGGTTTACAATTGTTAATGTGGTTGATCAAATATTCTAGCTGTACCTGTAAGGCTGTAACCTGTACATGGCTGTTGTTCAGCATTTTATTCATTTAATTGAAAAAATTGATGACGAATTACTCCTTATATTTCACTGAAAATTGCCCACAAATTTGTAGCTTGAAACTTGAATGAAACTTAGGATTTTGAGTAAATTTTAGAGTTATAGGCCAGTAATAAGGAGACTAGGATGTATACTACTTCCGGATAATTTTACCGCAACATTAAATCATAATCATTCAAATAATGCAAAAACTTCTTTCAGAAGACTGAATATTTACCATTGTTGCATGCAGGAACCTTGTAATATACTGTATAGAAAGTCTTAAACACAAAAAATAAAACAGAAGCAGAAAATCAAGTTCTTCCACCAGTATGTAAAATCCTAAGTATATAGAGGTATTGAACTAGAAGCAGATAAGTAGCATGTATCTATCTCATGCATGTAGCTTATCTCATGCAGATAAGCTCCACAGGTCTGCCGATCAGGTATGTCAGTAACCAGCAGCCGTCTTTAGATGACTCGAATCTCTTTAGCTTTAACCTATTCATAGAATTAAGAGTAAGTTTCAGCGCGATTACAGAAGTACAGGACAATAATAATGTTTATTACTGCAGGAAATAGAGTTTTATAGCATTACCTTGTTTGAATAATTCAAAGGTCTTCTCGACATCTGGTGCTGAAGTCTGTGCTAGTTTTTCTCTGTAATTTCTTCAAGCAAGGAAATAACTGCTCTGGAGATTCAGCTAAACCGGGAATTGCTGAGAGCGCCTTCACCAGTTTTAACCCAATCAAATATATCAAATCGAAGCTTGTCAGTTTTTAAAAACAGCAGAAACATTACCAATTATGTACCATCTCAAAATCGATTTAATGCAGGAAGAATTATTTATCGGATTATAGCAAAATAAACGGTTTAGAGAGATATTATTCTGTCACTACCAAAAACAACGCCATTGTCCTAGTGTCGATCAAATGTGAGAGAACATAACATAGAGAGACGGTTTACAAAGAAACATAACAAAAATTGTGTCGAAAAATAATCCAAATTTATAGCTTTGATGAAACTCGAATTATGTCAGCTTACCTCCAAAGTATCTGAGGAGACAACAACAGTTTCTGCTGTTACCAACTCCTTAAGCATGTCAACAATGCAGTCCGGATCCGCTGGTACTTTTCTATACATACCGCAACAGCCTGCTATTTTATAAGGAACATCGATGTTTATCTCTTTCAACAAAGGGCAATTCCCATCGATTGATAACTTAAGAGGCTTATATCCGCGAAATTTGAAATAACCAAGCAGAGGTGAGCCTACAACAACTCTCTCAAAGTAACAGTCTATTATCTCCAATCTTTTAAGACTCGGAGCTGATATTGTTAAAACCAGATACTCTAGAGTACAATTTACGAAACTCAGAATTTCCAAATGAGGACATCTTGAGAAGAATGTTGAAAATTTGAGATTACATTTTCGTAATGTTTGATTTCTTAATTTTGTTTTATTAATTCTTGAAATTGTTGTGTTTTTTTCATTTGATACATCATGCTCTCTATTTATAGAGCTCATATGTCGGTTATCACACTTGACCGACACACCTTACACAATTCTTGAATTTTCTAGGGGATTGCCTTACTTTCTAATTACTACATAATTCTAGGACATTTGGTACTAATCTAGATTTTTCTAGATTATTCCAACAAAGAACTCCGTGGAAATAACATCTACTAGATTAGGAGAACTACGTGAAATTGTAGCATCCATACCATGAAGCTTGAGCTCTTTCAATGCCGCGAAACCTATAGTTTCACTCAAGATTAATCGAGGTAAACCAAGTTCGAGTTTCTCAAGTGTTTCACAACCGTATATGCACTCGGGCAACCTTAAACCAGCACCACCCATTCGTCCAATGTCACGGGAATAAACTTCGATTTGTTGAGGATTATGACTACCAACATAGGATAAAACAGATTCTAGAAAGTCTTGGTGTAGCTCGAAATGACACCATAGCACAAATGTCTCTATTTTAGAAGCACTTCGTGTGTTTAGAAACTGTTTTACATAGTTCTGGAACGCCGAGATTTTTTCAGGTGACCGGCCCAAGTCATATAACGTCCTCACTCGGGGCGTGGGTAAGTAGCTAGGGCTTGTGGGTGAATAGATAGGGCTCGTGGGTGAATAGTAGCCAAGGCTCGTAATAGGTAAATAGCCAGGGCTGGTGGGTGAATAGGCCGAGCTCGTGGATGAATTGCCAGGGCTTGTGGGTGAATAGATAAGGCTCGTGGGTGAATAGCCAGGGCTGATGGGTGTACAGGCCGAGCTCGTGGATGAATAGCCAGGGCTCGTGGGCAAACAGATAGGGCTCGTGGGTGAATACCCAGGGCTCGTGGATGAATAGCTAGGACTCGTGGGTGAATAGCTAGGGCAAACGGGCGAATAGCTAGAGCACGTGGATGAATAGCTAGGGCTAATGGGTGAATAGCTAGGGCTCGTGGGCGAATAGGCCGGGTTAATTATTGGCGAATAATAGGCCGGGCGACTGATTGGGGGCGGATAGCTTCTTATATAAGGCTTTTCGTCGGCAAAACCATGAAAAGCAGAGAAGCTGAAATGGAGATTAGGGATGTCAGCCCAAAGATATCTCCATCTGGGACTAACTAATGAAGTTTCAACGAGTTGCTTGCTATCGAATGATGATAAAATGTTACGTAGGAGACAATCTGGTAAGTTGCTAATCAAATCTGATCCTACATTATTCTTTTTTGTCATTTTTTTGGGAATCATTTGACAGAAATATGGCTCGTGAGGTAGAGAAATTGAGTAGGTATAGGTTCGTATTTATAGACGTCTTTGTCCTCTCGTTGTCATGCTTGGAGCGATGTGGGACGAAGAAATTGAACAAAAAGGCTTCTCGGTTTTTCCCAAGTAAAAATAGATAATCTCAATCTCAGTGCATTTTTTCTTCGTTTTAGTAGTAGTTTAGTTAAATTTTTCCTAAATACAATATTATTTGTTTGTGTGATTGGTTCAGGGTCGAAGTAGCCTTGTCGAAAATCGAAAAAGAAGGATGAATGTGTGATGACATGAAGAAAAAAAAATCGTTGTTTGAGAGACAGTACAACCACCCACATGCATGTGAGCTCCGGGGAGATATTCCACATTTAAAGGTTAGAAGACCGAAAACTAGTTTATAATTTGGTGGGTTACTTCTCTCATTGGTAATTGGTTTTAAGATGAAACCGCACCACTACTGCACCAGTCTTGTGGGCTTGGCTATGATGTGGTAGAGTTCACCCAAAATCTAGGCTTGAATGATTGAGTAATGTTGTACACATTGTTTTATCCACAAAAGATTTAGCACAAATGAGTGAGTGAAGATCTTCTAAAACTCTTCTTCCAAATGTTCGCACAAGCTTCTCCGTTCCTCATGTTATTAGTCTCGTATATATCCTGTACGTAAAGTGAGCCTAATATTGGGTAACTCTGGTAATAAGAGAAGAGCTGTGAACATCAATGGTGTATCCGAGCTAGATAATCATTATATGTACGCAAAATTGGACAGTTCACCAATTGTAAATGGAGTACAAGCATAACAAAGTCTACAGGTTGAATTGAGGACTCCGAATGTATCTAATACACTTCTGTTAAGCACCAGAACTTATAAGATCGAAAGTAACGTGATCAATTACGAGCAATGCTACTCTGAAATTGCCTTCGCCCTCTCTATCTCGGTTTGCTTAAACTAGCTAGACTGAAATTATCTTGATAGAAGCAAACTAGTGAATTATACGACAATTTATTACAACTCACAGAAAGGAGTAAACTAGAACATTACATCAAAAAAAATTGATAATTCCATTCCAAATGTTTCCAATCCATTTATTATAAGGTGCAGAAGCCAATAATAACTCGCAAACTACTTAAGAACAATGCTCTAATACAATAATGACTAGTGAAAAATCAACAGAACAACCCGAACTCACTGATGTCGTCTCCATGAATCAATCAAGCAAAACCCGTCTTTTCTGTTGTGATTCCCGTCTTCAGATCAGTATAAAAATTGCTTGAAGCTCAGCTCACCTGTTTTCCTGATTCACCAAAAAAAGAATTGCTTATAAGTTAAGTTACCTGATATCCAAAGGGTCAGTAATTTTAAGATGTAGCTAGAATTACCTCAGAACAGGTACTTGAATTACAGGCTGGACATTTGATGACGAGCTGTTTGTGAAGAGTTCCAGCACAGATTCAGTAAGTGTGCAGTCAGGTTTCAATGTTAAGCCCTTCAAGTTTGTGAAACCTAACGTCTCAATCACACTTCCAGAAGAACCCTTCAACATTATTAGTCAAAAGAATAAAAAAAAAATACAAGCTTGTTAGTACCTAGAAATTAAGGAAATCTTAGACACTATTATTGAGTTAGTAGCTTAGTATATATTTCTCCCGTTCTAACAGATTACCTGATTAATGCTCCAGAACAAATTAAAATCGGAAAGCAACTTCACCAGTACGTTGTCCCCGGCCAAAACAAAGAAGATAAACAAAAGGTACACAAGCTTGTTAGTTCCGATTGTTAGTTCCGAAATAAATCAAGGAAACATCCATCCATTCAACTAAGTCAAGGTACTTGCAGTCTTTCTAGCTACCATTTTAAGTTCAGAGTTGTAACACCTTAGTACCTGATGTGTGGTCCAGGAAAGAACAACATATTGGGCAGTATGTAACGCTTTGAACATGTCGAGAAGTCTCTCAGATGATGTAGTAGCTGTAGGTACCTCGTAAACACCATACGGGTAAAGACTACCATGCCGAAGATCAAGGTCTATTTCTTTCAGCATGGATAGATGAGTATCGATTGACAACTTGATAGGTTTGGTGCCTCGAAATTTGAAGTAAGCAAGCAGTGGTATAGAACCCACAATCTCTTCGCATAAACAATCTACCATCTCCAATTTCTTTAGCCTAGGCGCGGAAATTACCAAAGGTGAAGCATCAATGACGCAATTTGTAAAGCTCAAAACTTCTAAGACAAGACATTCAGCGAAAAAATCCCGGTAAAACATGTCTCGACGCTCATTTTGGGTCACATCGAACTCGAAGTCATGGAGCCTAAATTCTTTTAGTGACGAGAACCACATTGTTCGTGACAGATCTACTGACGGAATACTGAGTTTGAGTTTCTCAAGCGTTTGGCTCGTGCATACAACATCAGGCAACTCTATACGACATTTATTAGCGACTTCGATGTCTTTCACATTGTGTTTAACGGCATAACACAAGACCTGTTCCACAAAGCTATGTCCCAAATCAACATCAGACCCTAAGACAATCTTATTAACCCTAGACGCATCACTACGGCGGTCCAAAACCCCCTTAACAAAAATCTTGAAATTTTCGATTTTTTCGTTTAACATCTTCCTGTAAACAGCATAATTTGGATCATAACTTGGAAACGTCCCGCTGTAAGTGGGGATTGTAGGAGTATAACATGGAGCCGTGGGACTATAACCCATCGGAATCGTAGGGCTGTAAGAGGGAATCGTAGGGCTGTAACTCGAAAGCCTAGAACCCGGAATCATAATCGTAGGACTATAACTGTTGGACTTGCTCCAAAGTTTCCTTAATTTTAGGATTTTAAGTTGGTCAAAGTTGTTAATAAAATATTAGATATGCTAGTGCATGCCGTGGAATTTGCTACTCTAGATTATCAGTTGCTATTTTTCAGCTTTCTTAGTCAATG
>JBBYHQ010316282.1:0-16398 GCA_038382645.1 Spergularia azorica | reverse complement strand
GGTATAAATGGAATTTTAAATGGCTAAAATTGTCCCAAAATAGAAACGTAAAGAATTCACTGAAATTGCCGAAAATGGAATACGTAAAGAAATCAATGAAATGGAGGGAGGAATTGTCTTTGATTAGATTTGGGGGTGCTATTGCATACCTATAGCCTAGGCTATAGGTTCGGTTTTCAATTTCGTTTGCACAATAAAGTATTCACCATTGATTGGTTTTCTTTTTTACTTCATATTTGGCTCCTTTGTGAGGTTTATCGGGGTACACTAGATTATTTTGGGTTCCTTTGTGAGATTTTTGTAGCTTCATTTCGGGATCTTTTTGGGGTCCTATGTAAGGTTTTACTTGCTCTTTTGTGAGGTTTGATCTCTTGGTCATTGGTGGATTATCCCCAAATTTTTCAATATATTCAAGACAAGAGTTGTTTGCAAATCGGTATTCTTCCATGATCGTTCAGTTGTAAACAAATTTCCATTTTCTTAAAAAAAATGTTTTATTTTTTAAACGAATTGTTACTGAATAAGACCTGATCAAAGGGCCACTGTGATGCCAACAAAAAATACAGTATCATACTACTTAATGGAGATTTCTACCTAAATGATACCTGAACTTTGCCAAAAATCCGAAATTGGTTTCAGAGAACTTTAGTATGTGAAAATGGTGTCTTCATCCCCCTTCCGTCAAGAATTGCTCTTAAATGATGAGGTGTACAACAAGGGGTCTGAACTTTCACTGCCATCAAACCCGAAACTCAGAAGGTCTCCTTTCTTCCGTATCTCCTTTCCCCCGGCCTCCATACTTCCCCTACCCAATCCACCATCACATCACTGCCCACCGTCGTCGCCGAATACTAACCACCACAAAACCCACTGACACTACCGCCAAAAGTTGAAAATGACTACATATTTTAATGAAACGGTTAATTTTGGGGGCTAAATTAATCTCTTAGTGCTCTTTGCGCAAAATTTGACATCCAAATACTCAAAAAAATAAAAACACTTGAAATTTAAGCTAAAAGAAATAATTTCACTTGGAAATCAACAAAAAAGAATAATTTCACTTGGATATCGATCATTTCACTTGATAATCAAACAAACACCCATTTCACTTGGAAAAGAAAACATCAAAAACTAAATCATTTCAATTGGACAAAACCAAAACCAACAAATATTGGAGATTTTTTAAACGATTCATATAAAATATGGATCAAAGGTACATGCAAGTTCTCCATAGTTACACATCACAAAAACTTGGCCAGTTTAGTGAAGACTCGCGAATTGTCCGCAAGGAAACTTTGGTGAAGATGAATAACCACCGCACCAAGCCTTGAATCGAATTTCTCGACTTGAATCGAATTGATTATGATGTGGTAGTGGTGGTGGTGGTGGTGGTGTGTGATAGGGATGGGTAGAAGTAGACCAGTAAAACGGGTCGGGTGGGCGGGTTTCGGGTAGATTCGGGTTCGGGTAGAATACGGGTCCGGTGTATTTCGGGTTATGGTCAATACGGGTCGGGTCAATACGGGTTCGGGTCGGGTTACGGGTTGACCAGCTGGTCGAAAACACATATTCGCGCCTTTTTTCGACGGTAAATTTTAACACTAAAATATTATTTTATTCTTATTTTCCCATTATTTTATATATTATATTATATAATTACAATTATTTCATTATATATATTAATACTTTATTAAAATTAATTGTTTTATATTATAATATGTTTTTACTAAATATGTTTGATCGAACGGGTTGACCCGCTCGGGTCGGGTCTTGACCCTTATATTTCGGGTCATTTCGGGTTTCGGGTGCTTTTCGGATTCGGGTTGAAAAGTTCGGGTTTTTCGGGTTATTTTCGGGTCGGGTCTTGGGCAGTTTTTCGGGTCGGATCAGTTTATTACAGGTCTAGGTAGAAGGGAATCTGGGATATAGAGGAGAGTGGGGACAAAGTAGGAGAGGAGAGAGAAAAAAATTTTAAGTTTTGCCAAAATAACTAAGGGGATAGATGACGGAAGGGGGACGGAGACACCAAATTCAACAAACAAAGTTACTAGACACCATTTTCATATATTTTGGAAAGTTGAGACACTAAAATAGTAGAAAACTCTACTTAATGTGGAGTATGATTTTTGCCACACCCCATTCAAATTGACTTCATGATTATTTTGATTTTCACTATTTACTCCTTTGATTTTTAATTTGTATAGACATTTTTATGTTTGGTCTAGATAGACAAATTAAAAATACAAGTTACTTTTATTTACCAATGTTAATACCTCAATTTATTCTTTAACGTAATGTTTTCCTCATGAATTTCGTGTCCTCACTACTAGAATTCTCCTGGTCCATGGGTATGGTAAAAATAAAAAATAAAAAAGAAAAAACAACTCGGCTTCAAATATCAATGGATACGGAATCAACCATACAATATCATATGTCAAATATTAATGGTCTATAATGTTGTAATCCCGCATATTTATGAGGTAGTTTAAAAAGATGTAAGGAGCTCACCAATGGCGGTAAAACAATCCATGTTTTTGTACTTTAAAATTAACAAAAGTTCAGGGTTGTCACAGGGGCCCAGCTTAGAGCTGGTACTGTCGAGAAGGGGGACACTATAGGGTGGCCGAGTGGATCAACGAAGAGTTGAGAGTGTGAAGGGAGGGGGCTGTTAGAAGTAATTTGCTACTAGTGTGGGGGGGGGTTGGTGGTTGTGACTTGTGACAGACTAGTATGGTACAATGTTTTAAAAACCCGACCGGACATTGAACCGAAAGTTTCGGGGGTTCGATGGATCAAGGGGTTCAACCTGATCAAAAAATGGATGACGTCTTAATTATAAAAATATAAAATAATAAAAATATTATAAAAAATAATAGAATATACACGAAAAAAGTTCCAGCAGGTCAAAACCGGGTTAAACCGGCCGTTTTATACGGTCTATAACCGGTTCTTGCAATTCGCCGGAATTTGGGTCTGGTCAACCCGGTTTTGACCACCCACTGTTTACAAGGCCAACCGGACCCGGCCACTGACCGGTTTCCAGTTGAACTGGTTCTACCGGCCGGTCCGGTCCGGTTTATAAAACACTGATATGACATTAGAAAAGGGATAACGAATATTAAGTAAAATCGGAATATCAATATGCCCGTCATCCTTTGAGTACGGGGAAGAGAGATGAGGGGTCCAGCATGGTGAGGGAGAGTAGCTGGGGTAGATTGTGGAAACTAGAGATTCCACCTAAGCTGAGGGTGTTTATGTGACGCTTAGGCAAAGGGGCGTTACCTGCAGGGATTGATATTCAACGACGAAAAATTGAGGCTGCTGATAGTTTATGCCCTATGCGAAACTTGGCAGCGGAGAGTGAGGTGCATACGCTGGTTCTTTGTCATAAAGTGGAGTGGGGGGTGTTGGCCAGGAATGCTTTGCCAATCACAGTGATTAGAATAGAATCTTGACCGTTCATCATGATCAATCAATTCCCTCTTTGCTTCTTTTCCTTATCCCACGTTCTCACCCCACGACATACCCCATGAGCAAATCAGAACCCCCCTACCACCCAAGTCAACAACCACCACCCACCCACTTCTAGCACCACCACCTACGAGTTCACCACGCCCCTTCAAACACCCCACCCATCATAGCGTGCCTTTTCGTTTTCTTCGCCGGCGAAGCTGGCGGTGTGGTCCTGCCGGCGGTGAGGTAAGTTCCTGGCGTGGGGAGAGTAACAACCCTAAAATTTCGCTATTTTTAAATACAAAAAAAATAAAAATAAAGAATTGTTATGCCACCATTGACTACCAAGCCAACGGCATGGCTAATTTAAAACAATCTTCACGACAAAAATAATCCAAAATGATAAATGATAAACTACCACTCGTTCCCAATGTGAATGTTTGATGAATTTATTACAAATGCCCAACATGAACTGGGCTTCAACCATACAATGCAACTCAATCTCCAACCTGTCAACTACATCATCAAAGGATGACACAGTCCCCAGAATAAGGTAGACTCGGGTTTGGGCTTAACTAGTTGAGTGGGAATAGTGATCCACAAACCCGGTCCAAAACCGAATTAGTAATAAATCATCTTGTGTAATTCTGTTATTAGAAACCCCATAATAATTGAATCGAATTCCAATAAAATCTTAATTTAATCCTCAATTATATAATTAAACGTAACACCCTTAATTATTTAAAGTTCCAAAAATAGAGGATGTTACAGGGAGAGGTGGTGGGGTTGTGTCCGAGTTGTTAATTTGTGGGTTTGTCCATGGTGGGCAAATGGTCAGAGGAGAGAGATCAGTTTGGGAAGAGTTATGGAGAGGGTGGGTGAGTGTAGGAGAAAAAATGGTGAAATTACCATTGTGCCTACAGCGATTAAAATGACTATTCTAAGCACTGTGATTGGCCTAAATGGCCTGGGGGTGTCGGCAGAGTTAGTGGAAGAATGGGAAGGGTGTCAGAGAGCTGAGGAGTGAGGCTTATGGAGATGTGTTGTGAAGGTTGTAACTTGCAAGTACAGTAGTAGTCTTGACGTCTTGTAATATACTTTTGTCCTTTGACTATATGTTCACTTCAATACACACAAGAACGCGGGACTGAAACACGAGATTCACCGTTTGTCCCAGAAAATATCGATAATGTTGACATGCATCCTACCTCACGTGATTAGTGCTTATATTACAGTAGTAATTGAGCTGGCCATGTCCTACGTGATTACTGATTAGCAACAATGATTCGTCAAACATTTGTTTGGCCAACTAGGATATTTAAATAAAACCTTACTCTCCCCGGCACCCCTCTTATATCTCATCGTTAGATAAGTTATATAATATCTTGGTAAGAGGGTTATCTAACTCTTATATACTTGTATTCTTATTCTTGCGTTTGTAAAAAAATAAAAAATTAAATTAAATAACAATAATAATAGACTTCCATTGGTAGTCTCAACGCGTTTGAGAGAGATTTCCATTGAAGAAGTACTCTTATGAGTCTCTTACTAAGAGACATTCTTTATTTTCAAAGACATTTTCATTCAATAATAAGACACCGTTTTTACCAAAAATAAGTTTTGATAACATTTATCGTTTTTTTTTAATTGGATTTCATACGCCCCGTTGTCAAAGTTTATCGCGTAAAGAGTCCAAAGTGAGTCTCAAAATAAGTTAACAATAAAAATAATTTGAGAAAAAACTGTATCTAAGTCTTAATAATTATTGATGAGTTGTTTAACAACTCCACTAAATTCAATACGATTTTGATACACTGGGCAAATCTTTGGCAAATCGTTCTTACAATTTGCAAATCACGTGAAATATGGCCACCCAATTAATTAAATGGCAAGATTTGATTTCTGGAAGGAAGTACGTGATTAATCTGATAATTATCAGATTATGTAAGGTTGCATGTCATTCATACTTTTGGAAGTATGTCATTATGTAGTTTTTGTTGACTTCCAAGATCGATCCGCGAACTACCACTGAAAAATCAGATTTGATTTGCTGTTTGTCTCCCATAATTAGATTGATTTGATGTTGACATGTAATATTTTCACATCACATAATTAAGAGATATGCATTTTTTAGTTAATTATTATAAAAAAAATCGCGATTACCGCCAATAAGTTGTCAGGCATCTACCCGAGACCCGACCCCCTAATTTAACTTGTAAATTTTCGAAATGGGGTCAGTGGCCCTTGGGTTTCAGAAAGAGTATCAAAGCCCACTTGAGTATATTATGAATTTTCTGAGGGTATAACAAAAAAATTAAAACTTTGATATCCATAAACTGCCACTAAAACATGAGATTTGCTAATCTCATCTCTTAACGTGCAATCTTATAAAGGTATAATCACACTGACACATGCTAATAAATGATAATGAATCAGTCAATCAGGTACTTCCAAAAGTTATAATCATACTGACACATGCTGATTAATTCGCATATTAAATTAGGAGTCATGTTCTATGTGATTTTGCAACTGTTAGTCTGTTACGGTCACAATATTGGATTAGAGATATCATCTTCGGAGTCGTGTTTTAAATCGGATAGCAAAGTTACAGGATGTCGAACTACATACAATTGGAAGAGTGTGCTCGGTCGATCGGGATCACAAAGTTTGCTAACCTCATGTCTAATAACTATATTTCAGTTACTACAATTAAGTTAACTGCGCAATCACGGACTGTTGACTAATCTGAGTCACTCGTCTTATACAATATATCATGTACACAAACAAAATTATTAACGTAGCATTTTCCCGCATGCGATCCAAAGCAGCCACCCCACCACGCCACAATATTGCGCCAAGGCCGCCAACCACGCTAACTAGACCTTGCCCACCTCAAATTGAGCTGGACATGCCGACATGGTTTACTTGTCCCTCTTTCCGGCGCCCACGTAAAACCTTTTTTGGCCTCTTTACCTTAGTAACATCTGAGAGGATCGATTCACTGCCTCAACCCCAATTAGACTCCGTGACTTTATTTATTGGCCCCCACGAAAGCAGTGATTGATATCTGGTTTGTTCCAATTTTATCAGATGTCCCCGAAGGGACTTGATCTATGGTTTGTAAGAGACAAAAGAAAGGTTCACTAAAATATCTCAATTGATGTAATTAACTAATTTATCTAAAAACAAATTGACAAATTATCTATTAACGGAAATTTTTAGAGAAAGTTACGATTTGGATATTCCATATATACAAACTCGTTTGGCTATTTGAGTACAACATGTAAAGCCGCACATTTTAGGGGTATCACATGAAAATCAGTTTGTGTATGTAGTTCTCCAACTCTAAAGATATAATTTTGCAAATTGCAATTGTGAATGTGATAGTACAATTCCACCACTCCCAGGGCAGTCTCACCCTGCGCCCCAAAGCACATGGGTCACGTTGATGTAGCTTTAAACAATCACAATCTGAAGTCTGAAGAAATTTACAAACTCTGCAGTCTGCAAATAATAATACCAACATAAAGAAACAACTCTACCTGAACCCCCTAAGAAAAAACAACATCATCTCGAATCAGTGATTCAGTAGTCATTGTTTTCGGTCGTACGCCTGGAAAATCTGACAATAATTATATGGGAACAAATTATATATTATCGATTAGCCAAACAAATTGCCGTGGTAGAGAAAATTGCACGTCCTATTTTACATGAAAGGACGATTGAAATTTGAAGTTGTGATAGTGAAGGGCACATAGAGGTGATAGAGCAGCTAGGTGGGCGGTAACTAGGAAAGTAGATGAAGTTTGGGATACAATTGGTCCAGTGTGGCTCTCTGATGTTATGACGGCGGAGGTTTTTTCTGCTACCCATACCTCTTAATGCAACACCGAGTTGACCCTCAGAAAAAAAAAAAAAAAAAGTTGTGATAGTGAATGAAGGGGAGTATCATGCACGCACGAATTTCAATGCACAAGTTAGTAATGATACATTGATACTCCAAATTAATTAAACCGGAAGGAGAAGGCCGGAGTGTGCTTAGACTATCCATATTGGTGCCATCCTTTGTCCCGAGGCAAACTACAAAAAACAGTTTTTTTATTACTTGATGTCTTGGTAAGCCACAATGGTGCCTTTTGTGTACCCCTAGGGCATAAGCATTATTTACTCATATTTGTTTTTTTTGGCGAATTTTACGAGTTCGAATAATTTTCGATATTTAAATCATTTCGATATGTAAAATTTTGACAGTTTGAAAAATTATTATCCACAACTAAGATTTTTCTGTGGGAAAATTGTGATATAAGTTTTTTTTAGTATAAATGATATTTTAAGAGAGAATTACAAAAAATTAATGTGTACCAAAATATATCAAATGTGGTCTCTATTTGTAGAGAATGAAAAATTATAACTGTTGGTTTAAAGTTTTTACGTTTCCGAAAATTGTATAACAAAGAAATATTTGTTGCAAATATACAACCAAAGAAAAATTATGCACAATATTTTTTTTGCCAAGTGTCAAGCAAAGATAGGACAAGACAAAAAATAAATAACTCACACCCTCTCTCCTCCCCCTCTTGCCCCAGGGTAAGCACCAAGGCAAAGTTTGCCCTCAATTCTCTCCAATGCCCCAGATTAATTTATTTTCTCTTTTTATTTATTGTCATGCCCTTGCCCTTACCCACCATTGTGGGTAGTCTTAGTAGGTAGCACCTTAACACAACAGTTACATGCATTATGCATATTATCCCAAAATGCTTTAGGGTCGGTTGATACAAATAGTCGTACATATGAAATAGAATACACATAGATCGAGGAACGAGCGCATAAATTTAAGCAATGAATGATAAAACATTCAACTTATTTCGTTGGTGTAGAAACTAACAAAACTGGGGAATATAGCTTAATTGATACGCATCATCCAAGGAGCTAGTAGTTTGTTTAGAGCTTACTAGCAGGATTATTATTGGCAGATATAATGAACGAATTCAATTCCATATCATTTTCGAGCTTAGCCATTGCCTCTGCACTCAAAGTAATATAAACTTCAAACTCATCTCCATGAATAGTCGGCATAAAAATGATGAAATTCGGCAAAGCCAAAGTAGCACAGGTGACCCAAACAGGCTTTCCCCACCCGAAATCGGGTTCGTACACTGGCAAGCTCCTTAGGCTACTGAATCCCAATGACGCAATTTCTCCTCCCATTGCCCTTTGTGAATGACCAATCAGCTTACTAACAAACTTCTCAGCACCATCCCTCCCCTGCATCCCATTCACGAGATAGCCGTCGATTTTCGATATCGAATCGTTCATTTGATCCAAGAATTCGGCCTCATTGATTCCGGTTTGTTCTGCAATGGCCCTAACTGCCATTTTCCCGAAGTAGTAAGATTTCTCCGGTGATAGCGGGTTTAACATCCGCGGTCGCACGTTAACGAGGTGGAATGCCTCATGAGGGATATTTGGTCTATACTTTTGGACACACTTTAAAATAATTTGAGACAGAATTAGAACAAGGGAGGTTTTTTTCCTTGAACTATTAGTAACATCTAATTTAGACTGAAGTGCGACTAGCTTGTTTCTGTCGAAAACATATCGTTTCGACACCGGCCTCTCCTTGAAGAGATCAGGCATAGGCTTACTCTTTAAGTTGCCTGGTTGAGCAAATACCGAGGAACTTGGTGGCAATGGTGGAAAAATCGTAGCTATGTCGAAACAAGGGCGAGGGAAAGGGAAAGGGATTTCCCCGCTATTGGAATTAATATTATTCCGCAAGGTTGAAGTTATCGACGCCCATGTTTTAACAAACATGAGCAGTGAGAAAGCATCAGTACACTTGCTGTTCATCAGGACGCCAATGACAACACCGCAGGCGAAAACTGTGACTTGAACAACAAGGATAACATCAGTAAAGCCTTGATAACCGCCCGGAAGTAGTTTATCCAGGTCGGCCATCTCTGCATTGCCAATTACTTTACTCAGCTCTGTCGTCTTTGCTTCAGCCTGCACAAAGGGAACTCCGGCATCGTTGCAGTTGACTCTGCTACTCGTCATCTCGATTCGACCAGCCAGGGGATAAAACAGCGTCAGCGATTCAGCTAACGATGTTTTAAGAGTCGAAAACAGAGTTGGTTCATTTTGATTGGAGTAGAAGAAGATCATGGGCATAAGAATAGGAACTCCGACATTACTGAATAGTGAGAAGTTTAAAGAACGGAGATGATCAGGAGTCGGATTCGACGGCTTCACGGTTTCCGTGCAGATTACCTCCACATCCATTACGATATTTTTTTTTTTTTGGTTTGGTTTAACTGGAGTAAGCTAAGGCAAAATGGAAGTGTTACTTGTGTGATGTTTATTTTGATTGAGAATTCGAAACGGTACTCGTAGAGTTTTTTAAACAAAAATACTAGGAGTCTATATGTAGACAATTGAAAAAACTGTCTATGGCTAATTTGTAGTAAAAATAATTAAAGGTGCAGTAAATTTGTTGTATAATTTGAGAAATGATGGATTATAAGGAAGGAGAAACAATTAAGGGTCCTTGATTTTGAAAATAAATCAATTTGAATTTCTTTCTAATGATAGATTGTAACAATGTTGATTTTACTACAAATGTCAAAAATTTACTGCAAACAAGTTAAATTTACTACACAACCATATTTTTTCATGCATGCCAACTTTAATTTACCTCACTTAATTATTGTATAGACAATTTTGCTATTGTCTACATATAGACTCCTAGGATTACCCTTTTTTAAATTATTCCGAGTTCAGGCTTAGAAAGTCCAATTGTTATGTGTACTGTGTTTAGTTCCTTAAATAAAGATGATACGAGCTAATCATCCTACAATCACGGTAAAAAGTTTTTTTTTCTTCGTTTTTTTTTTTTTTTGGAAAATGCGGAGTCTATATGTAAACAAATTAAAATGGGTCTAAACTGTTTTTCTCTTCCATTTATCCATAGAAACAATAATCTAACTTCTACTCTCTCCGTTCTAATGAAATGTTGGATTTTACTTTGGGATCAAACACCAATTAAACGTGGGGTAGAGGTGGGGGGGAGGACAGAAAAAAGAAAATCCCCACAAAACAAATAAAATGTGGGGTAAAAGACTAGAAGCGATGGCAATATAAGAATTTCACAACACCCCGAAAAAATTTAGTCCAACATCTCATTGGAACGAAGGGAGTATTATATTCATAGCCCTGGAAAATCGTCGTCGTAAAAGGGCTAAAATCGAAGTGTATAACCTTTGTGTTTTTAGCTTTGAACGACATTAGAACAAAAAATATATAACTCTTTATCGTTGGCTCAACAGAAGGGTATTTTGGGGATGAGGCGTTTGAACTGGGACGGAGGGTGTACTCTTTTCGTCTAAACTCAAACAGCTGGCCATTTGTACGTAGTGGTGGTGGTAGTGGAAAAAAAAATTAGGAAAATAATAGGAGATCGAATGTGCGGATTAACAAAAAGTAGGAGATAGATAAAATATGAGAGTGGGTGTGAAGATTAACAATGAGTAAGAGAGATAATGATAACCCAAAATAAATGAGGTGTTTGAGGTGAGACGTCCAAATAAGGAAATTAGGGTGTTTGAGACGGATAATAAGCTACGTAAATCTCCCACGAATAATAGGCTAGGTAAATCTCCCAAAATACTCTAAAATTAATCAGGAAATAAGACAAACATAACTAGGCTAGTGAATAGACAGTTAGTCTTTTACCAAGGACATACTTCTGTTCAGAAAAATAATACAGGAACATCAAGCTCTTATGCAGATTTGTTGAGGAATGGAATTGGTGTGCTGCTGGGAGGAAATGGTAATGAAGTCCATTCAATGTGACCATGGCTAGTTTGGGTTTTTGGAATGTGAGAGGCTTAAATAGCCCTGCCAAACTATCCGAAGTGAAGAAACTCATGAACATCCATAGGGTAGGGCTATTTGGCCTCTTGGAAACTAAGGTGAAGCCTAGTGTTTTATCTAGGGTTTACAAACACTAGGCTTCACCTTAGTGTGTGTCAGGGATGGTCAATTACTACATACAACAGCTATCATAAAGGAGGTAGAATTTGGTTTCTTTGGGATCCAGGAATATATGATGTCCAAGTAGTAGCTATGGGAGCACAATTCATACATGTGAAAGTAGAAGATAGTGGTACTCATAATCAATTTTTTGCTACATTTCCAATGATGCAATGGAGAGGAATGAGCTTTGGCAGAAATTAATTCAGTATAGCCAGTGGATAAATGAGGCATGGGTCATCATGGGGGACTTTAATAATGTTCTGCATACCAATGAAAGAATTGGATCAAAGTCCATCTTTATGAGATCCAAAACTTTCAGAATTGCTTCAATAGATGTGGAATGCAAGATATCAAATCAGGAGGGAGCTTTCATACGTGGAATAATAAGCATTCTGATAATACCTGAGTTTTTAGTAGAATTGATAGGGTGGTAATCAATGGGGAATGGGTTAATATGTTCCAAGACAATCAATTCAAGCATATTTTCATCCTGAGGGGTTGTTTGATCACTGCCCCTGCATTGTTACTTTGAGCCCTATTAGTAGAATTGGCCGGAAAGACAAGTTTTAAGTACTTTAATATGTGGAGGGCTCCAGGATTTGATAAGGTGGTCAAAGAAGAATAGGAGAAGCCAGTAAATGGAATCGCCATGTTCAAAGTAGTGAATAAGCTCAAAGCTTTGAAACAGCCTCTGAAATTGCTGAATAGAACTATTTTCTCAAATATTGAGAATGCTGCAGTAAAGGCCTACCAAGACCTGATTGAGATTGAAGAAGAAGTTCAAAGGAGTACAAATGATGAAAATCTTAGGGAAAAGGAAAATGCAACAGCAATGCAGTATAAATTCGTCTACAAAGCCAAAGAGAGCTACTTGAGACAAAAGAGCAAAATGCATTGGATTGCTGAGGGTGATGACAATACTGCATTTTTTCATGCATCTATTAAGGTCAGACGAGCTAGAAATCATGTTGTGCAAATTGAAGATATGAATGGGATATGCCATAATGATGAAAAAGAAATCCAAGATGCTTTTTTGGAATTCTACTAGAATCTTCTTGGTCAAGCTACCTCTAGAACTCATGTGAGTACTAGAATAATAAGGAAAGGATCAATCATTCATAATGAGATGCAGAAAATAATGTTGAAACTAGTCACCAGGGTGGATGTTAAAAGGGCTATGTTTGATATCAAGGGCACAAAAAGCCCTGGTCCAGATGGCTATTCTAGCTAGTTCTTCAAACATTCGAGGCATATAGTTGGAAAATTAGAAGAGGATGCAGTACTAGAATTCTTTGAAAGTGGCAAACTCTTGAAGCAAATTAATGCCACAATCTTGACCCTGATTACTAAAACACAAAACCCGAAGTCTGTAAAGGAATTTAGACCTATTTCTTGTTGCAATACGATCTATAAATGTATCTCTAAGATACTTTGTGAAAGAATAGGGGGTGTGTTGCCTAGCATTATTAGTCCGAACCAAGGAGCTTTTGTCAAACATAAGGACATTGTGGAGAATGTGATAATATGCCAGGATATTATTAGAAAGTATCACAGAAAGGGAGTGACCCCAAGATCCCTTTAAAGATTGATCTTAGAAAGGCTTATGACTCAGTGGAATGGGATTTCATTCAGGAAATGCTTCAGGCTTTGAACTTCCCAGATAAAATGGTCAAAATGATTATGGAGTTTGTGAGTACAACCTCACACTCTATTGCCTGAATGGAAGCTGTTTTGGATATTTTAAGGGAAGGAGAGGGCGATGATCTCCTACTGTTTAGTAGAGGTGACATGAAATCTGTTACCCTTCTTTTGAGGGGCTTTGCTACATTCTCATAAGCGTCTGTTCTTAAAACAAACACAGAGAAATCTAAAATATACTGTGCATGAATGAGCTATAATGATAAGGAGAATGTCCTTGCCTTTTCAGGGTTCAAGGAGGGATCTATTCCTTTCAGGTATTTGGGCATTCATTCTACTGCTGGGAGATTGAGTGTCGTAGACTGTAATATCCTTACATAGAAAATTGCTGAGAGATTCAGCGCCCTAGGGGCTAGAAAACTCTCCTATGCAGGCAGAGTTACTTTAGTGAAGGCTGTCTTAGTGAATTTGCATGAGTTTTATTGTGGTCAGAGTTTTTGTTATCCCAAAGATGGCGATGAGAAAAATTTTAGAAATTTCCTTTGAGATAACAGTGAGCATATGCTACGCAGTCCATTGATAGCTTGGGATACAGTTTGTACTCCAAAAGAGGCAGGTGTGCTTGGAATCAGAGACACAATAACCTAGAACAGAGCTTGCATTGGTAAGTATTCTATCTGGTTAAATGAGGAGGCATATAATTTGTGGATCAAGTGGGTCAATAGTATTTACCTGAAGGGCAGAGACTAGAAGGAATATAAACCACCTATAGATTCAAGTTCGTATTGGAAAAAAATTTGTGTAGTGAAGGAAGTCTGAAACCAGGAGTAGAGAATATAATGGGAATTGACTGAACTCTGGTGCAAATACACTGTTGCTGGTGGATACAAATTGATGAAAGGAGACTACAACAAAGTAGGATGGGGTAAGTTTCTATGGAGCAGACATATGGTTTCTAATGCTGCATTCATAAGTTAATTGGCAATCTTAAATAGACTGTAGCTAAAAGATAAGCTTTCTAAGTTAGGTATCTGTCAGGATGATACATGCCTCCTATGTCAGAATGCGAGTGAAACTCATAGACATTTGTACTTCCAATGCCCTTACTCGAAGAAATGCTTGGATCAGATCATGCAAACTTGTTAGGTGGATATTCCGGAGGTTGATGCTCTTAGGTGGTCTGCACGCAAAAGGATGGGAAGTAAGATGAAGAAACAAGTAACTGGTTCATTGATTTGCAGCTTGCAGTACTATGTGTGGATGGCGAGAAACAAATGCAGAGTAGAACAGTTGGAATACTCCCAAGCAAAATCAGTAGTATGGTTATAGAGAAAGTTAAACTAGGAAATAAGAATTGTAGTGAGCAATTGTAATGTTAAGGATAGAAACTACTTCGTATCGAACAATTTGATGTGACTCGTGAATGAAACTGTTTTCCTGTCTTTGTAGGGAGTGTTTTTTCCAATCAATAAAATTTACATTTTTAACAAAAACAAAAAAAATCAAGACAAACTTCAAGTAAAGAAGAACTCGGAAGAACAGTATACCACTCGCGGTCCACAATAACCATTCACGAAATATGGCATACCATTAGTGAAGGAGTATGTCCTTCGATCAAGTTGTCAAATAGTTTGGTATGAATATGAATTGGAATTCATATTGAACATACCCTCTTATGTGAATATTATTTAAGGGATATAAAGTCATTAAGAGGATTTCGCATTAGTTATGTTGACTCGATTTCTTAACATGAGTGTATCATCTCTCTTACTTGGGAACTGGTAAGCTGTGATGTTGCCCAACACCATGTTGTAAAAGGAGGTCATAAAGGTAACATTCAGATTACTATGAACTTAGTAGAGAAACTTGAGTGTGCAAGATTGGAATTGTCCTTCCATTGCGGGATTGTTGTCTTTTGGGCCACTC
Source organism: Spergularia azorica (assembly GCA_038382645.1). NCBI lineage: Eukaryota > Viridiplantae > Streptophyta > Magnoliopsida > Caryophyllales > Caryophyllaceae > Spergularia > Spergularia azorica. The sequence goes on along the minus strand of JBBYHQ010316282.1, from coordinate 1,347 downwards.
GAAGAGTTGGAACTGAAAATACATAGCCGTTCTCAAATGGATTTTGGATAAGCATTTTTTTAAGAGTTCATCTCAGATTCGAGAAACACATTTAACTATATAAGAATGACATGAAATCTTACCTTATGTTCAAATAAGACATTAAGTGACATGGGAATGCGTTTGACCACTTGCTCTAAGGACAAGTGGGAGACTGAAGGAGTATGTCTTTCAATCAAATTGTCAAATAGTTTGGTTATTAATTACTGAGTGACTTATTTCAATTACGTTATGGTAATCATAATGTTTAGGCTAAAAATCTCTTATAATTTGTTGATCGAATATCAGCTGTTAAGGCCATGTTTGATAGGACTTAATAAAAGTAATATTCAGATCTGTTCAAAATCATTCAGATCAGAATAATTCAAATTAGATTAAATCAGATCAGAAATGTTCAAATTTCTATCAATGTATTTGGTCCATAATTGATACTAATTCGTTGAAATTCAATCAAAATTTAAACACATTTAGATTAGATCAGATCAGTTCAGAGTCATTCAAATCAGATCAGAAAGATGCAGTCCTATCAAACAGGGGCTAAATGTAATTGGACCTATTGGGTCAGATACACTAAGGCCTTGTGCGATGCAACTTATTAAACAGTGTTTTCAAATCAGATCAGATTTATTCAAATCAAATCAAATCAGATCAGCTTCATTCAAATCAAATCAAATCAGATCAGAATGATCTAAATAACAATCAATGAATGTAGTCTACTTCTAGTTATTAATTCGTTTAAATGCAGTTAATTTATCAATATATTCAGTTCATATCAAATCAAATCAAATCAAATCAGATCAGTTTTATTCAAATCAAATCAAATCAGTTCAGAAAAATACAGTCCAATCGCACAGGGCCTAAGTGTGGATCAAGTTAATCAGTCTTTCTCACTTTATGGAAATACTAATGGAATAGTATTTTGCATATATGAACTTTCCTAATTATATTAGATCAGATAAAGTATTTACGAGTTTCCTAGTTATGTACGGAGTTTAGGAAATGTATGAGTAAATATATTTACCTTGTGCAAAACTCTTTACCGATCGGATCATCTTAGAGATAAAAAATGAATTAGAGAGAAATCTAAAGTGAGGCCTAAGAGGGTCGATGTAGACTGATGAGCATGAAATAATAGTTCGTTCCTTTGTTGTAGCCGACAAGCTCCTAATAATCTGATCCAGCTGTGTGGATACTGGTAGAGGGGCAACACTTGAGATCTCCTGATTAATTATACTCCCTCCGTCCCCCTTTAAACACCCCGCTTTTCTTTTTTGGGTGTCCCCCTTTAAACACCCCATTTCAAAACTT